>JAGVSP010001477.1:0-76621 GCA_022494985.1 Micrasema minimum
GGTATACTTAATTAGTAAATTTTCCTCTATGCTCATCTGAGAGTCCCTCAGGACTATAACAGCTGTGTGTGAATAATATCTCCGGGCCTCAATTGTTATTTAAGAATTTGAAAGTCGTTCACCAAAGCTTAAGTTGTAATTTGAAAGATATTAAAAAAAACAGTTCGCTTTAAGTAAGTATATGAATTAATAAAAAATGTATACTTATTGTATAAATATTCTTACTGGACTCTTGAGCCAAAGTAAATTAAGGCATTAAGAAAATAATATCTCAATAAAGATGAAGAAGAGATATTTACAAACTTACTGTGAAAAGGGAACATGGAATAATTAATACATACAGGTTAGGTATTTACTACTACTACTCTCCTTATCCCTACCCCAATCAACAGGCTTAAAAGCCCTAATGGGATTGACATTAAATTTAAGTTAATTACTGAATTATATTGACCTGATTAGGTATGATCCTAGTTCGTACACTGAAAAGCGTAAACTTCTTTTGACTTTCTGGGAATGCTTTTCACGAGCCCCCGTGCGGGCAGACATTGTCTCAACTTGCAGCTCGCTATTTGGTAAAATAGATGACAAGAGAGTAATACAAAGATGTATTTACTACGGCCACTTAAGTTGAGACTGGTAAATGGTAACAGTTTATGAAATTGCAGATTTAAATGAAATATAAGTAAATGATTTCCAATTGATAATTTTTTTTAAATATACTTATAATAAGATGTCTGTAAATCCGGTTCCTGATTAGACTCCCAAGTATGATGTATGTGTAGGTAATATTGGCGGTAACATGACATTGCATTGGCATTGCTTATCACTATTACCAAATTCTAGGCCACTTAACTCTCCACCTTGTACTAGTGTTAGTACTAACACACACTATAACACCATTCACTTTCAATCAGAATGAATTTACTTCCTCTGCCTTCACTTTTATTACATTGCCTATTGCCTATGTACACATACACGCAATACCACAAACTTGTGCAATATTATTCTACATAACATGTTTTTGAAGGATTTTATTTTTGTAATTATACTTAACAATAATAATGAATGCTAGATGTACAATGCACACAACTTGCACAATCTGTTGTTTTCGTCTGTTTTTTAATATCAGTTGTCTATATATAGTATATCTGCACCCTGCACCCTGCACCCTGCACCCTGTGTAAAGCACATTCAGGAACCCACCACTAGGTGGACAAACCTTGTACTCTCTACTCACTACTCACTATATACTTACTTACTGCAAAATATTGATTAATGACATGGTTCATATTTCATATAAATTAATTCATTTTTAAATTAATCATAATTTACGCCATTAAGTATGCGAATCATTTTATTTAGTCAAAGTGATAAAAATAATTTTCAACCATCTTTTTCTATTTATTTTAACAGTGAAAATAATATCACGTTCTATCAACCTCGCTCCACACTGTAAAATATTGTTATACTTAATTCAAACTGACAGAATTTCCTTGATGCATCAATGTTGTAAATTGCCTTTAAAACATTATTTTTAATGAATGGATATTAAAATTTGAATTACTACTATCTCGCTCGCTTAACAGGGGAACAGGCGGTTAATACAAACTCATTATTTAGTGGTAAAGAGTTTATTACATAGGGTTCATCCTAGCGCTGAAAGGACAACATAATGTAATGTCGATATAATTAAAGTAAAGACAAGCGCAACAAGTAAATATACAGCTAAATCTACTGTTTGTTGTTCTTTTAATTATTTTAATTGGATACCTCCTCTAATTTATACAAAACACGTGTTCCCAGGTTGCTGCGAGTCAGCGGGGTCCCCGTGCTGGGGCTGCTGGGCATGGCCCTGACGGCGGGCGCGGCGCTGGACGCGGTAGCCAGCGCGGGGCGTAGTCGGCTGCGGGAGCGCAGCCCTGCCCCCGCCTCGCCCCCCCCGCGCCTGCGCGCCGCCGCACTCCGCGCCGAGCAGGCCCTCTCCACCACCTTCCTCTACCTGAGGGACTTGCGCCAGGAGAATCACTCCAAGGTAACTACTTTTTTAACGCAGTTGTTGATTTTCTCAGTACTCCCTCCTAATAAAGTATTCCAATAAAATACTGCCTTCCTGCTTGATCTGCCATTCAATAACTAATAGGTAATAGGCCAGTAAGTGAAAAAAATTAAATTTGGTTGAAAATGACAAAAATGTTGCCCTAGAAGCTTGAATGATTTTCGTTTTTATTTTTCGACTTATATAACAGTTCATTAAGCCAACAAAAAAAGGCAAATTAGATTCGTAAGTGGTGGCTGGCCTGAACTCATCCTTGATTCTTGTAGCCTCAAATCATTGAACTCGTAAGTAGGTATATGAAAATAATGCAATTTTTTTACTTTTCTGTAAACATAAACAAAACAGTAAATATTAGAGCAAAATCTAATGAATTTTCATGAGGTTTCAAAACAAAAATGTGAAATCAATTTGATTTGGAATTATATATAACAAATACTAGACATTATATGTAGTGTTGTCAGTCTTAAGTGGCGACAATTATACGAACCTTAACTCTTATGTCTTATGTTTAGTTCTGTTTCCTGGTGAGTGCGAGTGTGGGCGCGCTGTGGCTGGCGGTGCGGCTCGGGGGCGCCGTCCTGCTGCACGGGGCCCTGTCCGCGGCGCTCCTCGCCCCCCTCGCCCCCTCGCTGCACGCCTCCCTCGCGGCAGCTCTCCACACACACGCTGGTATGTATTCACACAGTCAAGCTCAGTACTAGAGCACTAGCAAGTCACTAGGATTCTCTTCCATCTGCTTTTTCATGAAATAGTATTAGGTAAGTATATGTTGTTTTCTAAAACTATCATCTCAGTCCATTTCATTAGTCTCTTCCCTGCAACAGTTATATCTATTGTATTGGTTCGCCTCGTGACACGACCCAAGTATATACAATACATAAGAGGAGTCAAATAATGGCCTAATAATTCACGTAGAATGGAGAAGTTAGTCAAGGAGCAGGCAGTTGTAGGACCACCAGGTGGAGTGGAGAATCCCTGGAATACTCTACACACAAGGGATAAAATTACAGACGAATACAGGCTCGGAGTGGAGGAATAAGATATATGTTCCGAGGGATTTGGGTGTCGGCAGAATATAAAAGAGCGTATTTGACAGGTTCGAGGTTATGCTGCCAAGATAGAAGGCGGATAACAATAGAAATCTGATATCATGACCGAAGTCCACAGTAAGCGCCAGATTACCAACATTCTTTATAATTTTATTTTTGTTTGATGTTGTTTTGTTTCAAATCATACGATTGCTTTTAGCTTATTATATTTAATAGCTCCTTAATGGCAATGAATAATAAACTTGATTTTGTTTATGCTGTTTCTGTTAGGTGCTGATTTGTACATTAGCAGTGTGGACGGACTATTGCCCTGAAGTACCATTATCACAAGGTTATTTTGTAAATAAAGTAACATTTTGCTAAATTTTAGTTTACAATTTACATACTTACTAAGATTACATATGTAGGAAAACATAAGTTGATATAAGTAATGTAATATAAGTACTTTGACAAAATGTATATTTTTCTGTGCACTGTCATCGTCGTACAATGATAAAAACTTCAGGTGGTTTTATGATTACTTGTTACCATTTTTAGATAGAATTTAATTGCTTCATTTGAAATTAACAATAAAATAACATCCAGGCCGAACCTGAATTTTAAATTACCTTATCACTTCGTGTCTAATTGATTACCTACTTTTATCTTCATTTATTTAGTACGGAGAAATATATTTTTCGATTTTAACAAAACGAATAATACACATGTACTTAATAATCAAACGCAAAAATTTCTTAAACATGATAACAATACGTATTTATAACAAGGTCAAAGCCGCGCTTGAATTTACTATCTGATTTTGATAACTGTTACTCAATCTGTAACTGTTTTAACCCAATTCTTGTCACTGAAATTTAAAAAAAAACTATCTTACAGTAATGATTATAAAATAGTACAAAAAAACTTTGAGAGCAATTGTGGATATTTTTTTATATCCTACCTATCCTCACTTACGTGAGGTAATACTGTGTGTCTTAAGAAAATTGTTTGCTTGTTTTTATGTTGAAATTGGGTATCCTAGGTAATTAAAATCTAATAAAAATATTTTAAAATCTGAATAATGGTGGAACACATACAATTTTTATAGGAAGCAAAGAAATAACTCATATTTCTATCAGTTCAATTTCCACGAGTCTTCTCAAGACAGGTTTTTTATATTTTTTAGTTACCAATAGTAAGAAAAAAAATCTTTACTCTTGTTAGAAATGATCTTAATTTTTATGTAGGAATGTTAAAAACCTGCAAACAGAAATTATTCTAGTTAATGAATACTATACTTGTTAAATAGGGAATAAATTTAATGAGCAAATACATAATAGTGTTTGTATAGCGACATTAGTGTTGAAATTCTGTAAACAAAATATTATTGTGAATATTATAATTAATGACGCAAGGTAATTGATAAATCTGTCAAAAGAGCGATGACCTACATACTCGTGTAGTCAGTGATAAGATACCCCAAGTATATTACCTCTTACATACATTGTAGTTGGGAGATTGTCAGTTTCCTTGACATCGTACATTGTTAGTTATCAATTTATCATCACGCCATTTCTCCTCCTTAGGAGATAGGCAGAGAGGATAGAACAACACTCCACTCTGTCCCGGCACACTTCCCTTGCTTCCTCCACATTCCTCAAAAATCATGTACGCTGTTGGTGCATTTAAAATGTAATTTAGACAAAAGCGACTCACTTGCTCGAGCATTTTTTTAATGTTTTAAAATCCTGTTTTTGAATGAACAGTTTATATTCTAGTCTCGGAAATATTTGCAAAAAAATTGTTCATAAGTTGTTCTGTTCATAAATAAATTAAAATACCCTCTAACTTCCTAAGCACAAACGCCAGCAAAAAATGAAGGCTAAAGAAAATGGAGTAGTAATCACTAATCACTACGCTGAGCAAGCAGAACTTGGTTATGTACAAAATTATTGCAAGAGTTATTTTTTCTGCTCACCACAACTAATGTCAATATTATAACTGTCTTACTTTCAATATTGACATTATTTCCAATGCGCATTTTAGAATACTATTCTACTGACACCTCCACTGTTTATTTATTTTATTCGACTTTTATAAACAAAAGTTCATTCATCGTAACTATAATATGCAACACACAGTGCGAGGACCACGGGAAAAATTCTCCCCTTCTCTCTATATTGTTTATTTATCTTGGACCTGAACAGATGTTCTTTTCTTTAGATTTGGAAAATAAGGCAAAAAGGATTTCTTTTGGAGAAAGTTTCTGAATGGAATTTAACACTACCGTTTACGGAAATTTCGAAGTGATCATTAATATATGTGCCATAGGTAAGTGTGGAGCGTATGCCCCTTGTATGTGTAAAATTCGTGCCGTGCATAAGACACTGTTCCTTTGTTGAACTTTCAGTTTTCTGGACACAACAGTTGATATGTGACTCGTGCGTGTTTTGTGTTCCAGAATCTGACAATGAGATGGAAGGTTTCCTGCCGGAGATGTCTCCCCTGGCCCTCCACGAGCTGCAGCAGGCCGGGGAGCAGCCCCCCCCCCCCCGCTCCCAGCCCCCCTCCTACCTCGCTGACCTGTCCCTACCCGCTGGTAACTAGTTGGAATTACCAGTTCAGAATACGCAATCATTCTAATAATTCTGGCAGATTTCAGAAACACACTATTGAATGTAAAATATATTAACGCTCTTAACAATTTAATTAACTTGTAATGTTTGACATTAAATTTTTTAGACGTGGGAGCCGCCCTAAGGTATGCCGCTGGGGAGGCGAGTAGCAGCGAGGACGAGGGGGATGGAGTGGAAGGGCAGAGGCTCCTCACCCCCGACCCCCCCTCCACCGACACCACGGACAGTGACAGCGAGTTCCTGTTGAAAGGTACAAATTCACATATCGTAAAGGAAAAATACAAACAGAATACTTAGTATTAGTTGTATCAATTAGAAACACAAAAAGATATTCTCTTACTACCCTTAATAAGTGATTTCTCAAAAAAGTAAACTATCGAACTATTGTTATTATCACTATGGTTTGTAATTTCTAACTTCTTTAGTTTTTTATCATTCTTTTTTTTTCCAGATAAAAGCAAGAAGAGCACTCCGAGTGGCGGCGACAGCAGTTGGTTTTCTCCTCTAAACAGCCGCCCCTCTGCCCCGCCTCAGAAAGACTCCGATTCTGACGAGTTTGAGCTCATAGATAAGGACGACTTATAGTTCCCTCACATCCTCACATAGACAAGGACGACTTGTAGTTCCTTCACATCCACACATAGACAAGGACGACTTATAGTTCCCTCACATAGACAAGGACGACTTATATTTCCCTTACATAGACAAGGACGACTTATAGTTCCCTCACATAGACAAGAACGACTTATAGTTCCGTCACATAGACAAAGACGACTTATATTTCCCTCACATAGACAAGGAAGACTTATAGTTCCCTCACACCTACACATAGACAGGAAGACTTCACACATAGATAATGATGGACTAGACCACCTGGGGCTCTAGTATTAACGGCACGCTACTTGGCTGATCTTGTATTAAGTATATTTTGTAATTTTCAGTCATTTTGACGTTTTGTGTAGAAGCGATGCTGTTTCTACAAATTTGTCTATTTAGATTCAATCTATTTTAGAATAATATTTTTAATACTGCGCTCATTTATCTTATCATACTGTATACGTATTTGTTTAATCCAAGATAACACTGTTTTATGTTGATAGATTAACCTGTGATCCTTCCAAGTGAACATGAAGACAGATGTGATCTGTTGTATTATCCTAGGTTCAAGTTTACTAATGGCAGTAGCACTTAACATTATGATAATTCTATGTGCTTTCTTTTTGTATTTTTGTTGCGTGTAACTAATCTTGAATTTTCTCAGCAGCGTTATAATCCAACACCTCAAGTTATCTGATTTCCCCATATCTGTTTTCAATGTGGAGGATATGGATTCCACAAACTCTCAAGTTTCGCTGTGGGCTGTTTTGTCAAATATGGGTCGATGAAATACTTTTGAGTAAAACATTTTTGTCTTCGTAATTAAAAAAACATTAGTCAGCGTTGGTCACGATTCATGCGGCATGTGATGTTTACTACTAAACAAAAAATGCCAAACATTGGGGTGAGATCGAACATGACAAATCGGGTCGCATTCCGATAATCAATTTTTTTTTTTAATGAAAACACTTATCCCCAATTGATTTTGAAAATCCATGAAATCAGTTTAACATATTTATATCGGTATTCGTAGTATGTCATGTAGCTCTGTGGATTGTCAGCAGCGGTCAGCCGGGATTGGGAACCTAATGCTCTGTAAAATGGGCAAAATGCATGCAAGTCTCCAGGGAGACTCCCGTAAGTGGTAGTATGTGGTGGTACGTGGTAGTATGTGGTGGTACGTGGTAGTATGTGGTGGTACGTGGTAGTATGTGGTGGCGGCCAGCAGAATGGCCCTCGCTTGACATCGGAGGTTACTTTCAATTTCTGGAAACCAGACAACATTGCATTCGTACTAATAAATATTTCAAAAGAGCCGTGTGATATTTTTCTATAAGACAATTATGTAGTTAAGTTTGAATGTCACCGCAGGTTGAAGGCATTTTACTTGTCCAACTAATCATTTATAGTTGATAAATTTATTTCAGTTAAAGTCACGTCATTTATGGCATAAAACTGTTGTAAATTTTTATGTAAATATTTAATTTGTATTTGTATTTCCTATTCTGATTTTTGTAAATAAAATATTGCGCATTGTCTGCTCAACTTTGTTTGTGTCATATTTTTGTAATTTAGATTTAAGAATTTTTCATTTTAACTTTGTCTCATAGTATTTTATATTGTAACTTTTAAATTGGATTTATATCATATTATACAAGTATTTGGAATATCACATATTCACTTACGGGAAATTATGTGAAGATCATTAATTTATTACACGCAGTTCTTATTCGGGGTACATAGAAATACACTGTGTTAGAGACTTAAAAAGGTGACCCTTTTAAATTATTTTTATGTAGTTTGGCAACCATAATAGTAATTAATTATCTGCTCATAAAGACTATCTAAAAAATTGTTACTCCAGAAAAAAATATCTCTACAATGCTATACCGATGCAAGAATCTATATAATATGTTAAAATATGGTGAGAATTTTGCGGAGACTGTTTAGGATGAGTTCTTCATTTAAACTGAGTCTGGTTATATAAGTATTGTAACTGTAAACAGAAATTAAGTCAATTGCTTTAATACAGTTTTTAAATTTGCCGGCACTCATTTGACTGACTAATTAAAATTTCATAATTAGTCTGAATATAATAAACCTATCTATTTTGATAATCCATAAAAATTACTCAATTTCTTTTTCAAGTTTCAATCCTAAGATTGATCTGCGCAAGTATCCGCTTCTTCCATTCAGCTCTGTCCCCCGACAGCCTCTTCATCTCTCGGTAGCTGCTATACCTATTTCTAGGGCGACCCCCCCAATCATTTCCTCGATGATGGTAAAAGGTATGGCCTATCCAGCAGACGTGTTGCTAAGCAATCCTACTTAGGAGTTGCCTTGTTTCGCCAACCCCGCTCAATACCTCGTCATTTTGGATGTGATATGACCAGTGGATCCTCGCCATACATCTGTAGCACCACATTTCCAAGGCAGCTAGACGGCTGGACTCACTCTGGTTGATAGTCCATGCTTCTCAGCCATATAGAAGCACACTCCAGACAAGAGTTTTCCATGTTAGGATTCTCCAGGATTTTTTCCTGATGGATTCTGCTTATGATATTTTTCTGTTTGATTTTTATATTAAATCCGACGCAAACGACGGGTCACCTTTATAAAGTTGCACTCGTCCTTTTGTATCGTGTAACAGAGTAATATCTATATTTTAACATGACTTGACGAAGCAATGTGTAAACAGTTGTTATAAGCAAGAAGATGTTCCTTTACCGAAGACAATTGTTTCTGTGATTTCACCGAGTTACGGAAAACAGAGAAAACAATATCTCTGGCAGAGTAAACGTTTTGAAGAATATATCACTAGTATTTAAGGGGTATTTAAAATATATTTGTAAAATAACAATAAATCTTTATTGTAATAAATACATTTACATTTTATGTGTATAATCCAAAGGAATAAATTGTGCAATTTGTTTCGTAATGTGTTTTGTTTATTTCCCACCCTATCCACTAGAACTAGCTGGTACAGGGAACTAATACTACTCACAAGTAGACGGAATTATTACAATAGCAAATCTCGTCTCCTAACATTCCGCCATATCTCATTACTCACTAGTTTAACAATTCTGATAAAGTCATCATTTTAAACATCACATTAAAAGGGCAAAATATTCATCTAAAGACATTTACTTAAAATATTGCTTTAAAATTTATTTATCATATTCGGAGGTAGAATTGCTTATTTATACGAATGTCTACAATATTATTAATAAATTTATGCTTCCACTTCAAATATTCTTAGTACGCAGTTTAACATCAATAACCATACTACTCGTAAACTAGAGAAGAGTGAATTATGATGCATCAATATTATATAAGAGATCATAGAAAAGGATTATTAAGTTAACTCGAAAGTTCATAAGTTGGGTGATAATTTCTTTTTTCATTTCATGTAATTAACTATTGTTTTTTACTATACGAATACCTCACCGGGCAAAACCTGTGCTGAGGTGTTCATTTACAATACTTTTGGTTTATATGTAGTAAATGTAACAATATGTATTCTTCTCAAACTAATAATATATATGAAACTTCAATACTGAGAAATACTTTTCTCCTTATTTTGTAGTCTTAAGAAAATGTAAAACATAATATGATATTTTAAATAAATCTTGGATTGTTTTTAAGTTGTAACTATAAACAGGTTCTCACTTGGCGTCAGTTTGGTGTTCTGTGTCATCGGAAAGTTGGGTATCTTCACCTGAACCTTCCGGAGTGTCAGCATCGTTAGGAGACTCATTAGCCGTCACACTCGCTCCCTTCCTCAAGGGGACGACTTGCATTAATGTTTCAGGCCACGACTTTCCTTCTGATATTCTTAGTAAAATTTCGAACACTACAAAAATAATTGTTCAAGGGTTAAAAAAGTGCAAAGTCAACAAAAGACATAGGAATATCCACGAGAGTAGATTCTGGCAACTTATGTAGATGAAAATAACTAGAAATAGTGGGATACAAAAACAAGCTCTCATGTTTCGCTCTTAAATAGTTTTTTTTAACAAATTGTTATACATACGAAACAACGAATGTGATTTTTTATGTAAAACTAGCTATACTTTCAATATCCGTTTCCTATATGAAGTTATATTCCTAATTCCAGTCTGTCCAGGAGGTGAGACCAAGAGTCGGCCAAGAGACTCCAACTTCAGCCAGGTGAAGCTCCGCTCTCTAGAGAACGGATATGAATAGAACAGGATCTTTAAAATGAACAATAAACTTACCATGATCTATAGTGAGAACTCTTCTGGTTTTCATATTTAAATATTTATCTAGTGGTAACCGGCCATGCTGGATGCCTTGCTCTGCGGCTATATTGTGGCATAATCCCTGAAATAATAAGATAAGTTGCCAATTCACTGCATTTTCTTAGAAAATAGGAAACTGACACACAGCCGGAGCATTATTTTATAAGAAATCTAAATATATTATATTTTAATAATACTGTGTGCTCAATATAAATACCTCCACCTCATGGCGCAGTTTGAGTTACCATGCATGAGGCACGAGGTCACGGGACCAGTATGAAATGCTTATTTCAATGTGGTTTTTCACATAAAAATATTTTACATGTGATACCTTGGACTGCACTGAAGCGTAAGACTGATCATCTTGCCTTCATGTAATAAATCTGCAATCGGTGTACTAATTCAGTACACACCATTAGGTGCAAATAAAGGAAAGTAACAGTAAGTAGAGAACCTTGACTGTCCGGATCACCATATATTCACTTGTGAGTCATAAAATGTGTTCAAAAATCACCAAGATGCCTTCTGCGCTGAAGATGTATTAGTAATTGAGATATTAACCAAGAATTTTCTCATTTTTACTGCCCCCATTTAGCCTGGATAATGGAGGTTTGACTGTACGACATTCCTTATTTTGGAATGGACTTGTATGTTCTTGGTTACTCTACAGAGTATGTTATTGTCTATAATATAAAGCTGTGTTTTGCCAGACTTGTTATATCGCCGAAGGATATTATACTCGTATATTGACTAAGCCTTACCTTGTGCGCATTATGATCAACAAGTCCCCCGATAATGTACATCTTATTTGGTTCAACTTCTTCTATAACATTTTCAGATTCACTTGATAAATAAATTAATCTATCTTTTGGAAATAAATCCAAATATCCGCTTTCTTCAAACTTTCACCTGAAAAAGATTTTTTATAATGAAAAAAAAACATGTATGTACAAAAAAGGTTTTCATGTAGCCTCTGTCCAGACTCTGAATGTACAAAATCCGGCAGTGGAGTTTTAATAAACCTGTGGAAAAACGCAAGAATTTGCACTAGACTTTTAGCCTAGGCAGGGACGTAAAAATATGGACATTTCGATAAAACAGACAGACCCTGGAAGTAACGAACTATCTGCGGTATGGTAAGCCAATAACCAACATTTTAATGTATAAATAAATGAACTTATTTAAATTCATCTGCAGTTAATGTCAGAGCTACGGGACGTGGACCTGACTTGCGAGGGAGCATAGAAGCTGGTGACTGACCACTTCGATCAAAGGCAGTTTGGGGAATCCCGATGTTATATAGTTTTACTATCTGGTAAAAAGTAATGTAACTTACATCCCAATATTCATATCCATTATGCCGGGCAATTTCTTTTTTTGTTCTATTTCCAAAACTGGTGACATAGAAATTCATGGGAGTCGGTGATCTCCGGTTGAGGGAGTAGCAGCGAAGGATCTGTTTAATGACCTTAGCCCGATCCTTCTCGATCATCAAGTGATCGAAGCTGAGGTCTATAACAACCCCGGAGGTGCAACTGCTGTTGGCCACTTTGCAGTGTTTTAACGCCTTTCTACTAGGACCGATATCAATATTGTTTATTTTAGCCTCTATTCGCTTTTTCTTGGCTTTAGCCTTTTCTTTAGCCCTCTTTTCGTTTTTTCTAGCCTCCCATTTTTCCTTCTTCAGCCATTTCCTCATTTGGTTCTTGGTAAAAGGTCGCTGTCCGAAGAAACAATCGTTTTCTTGGATATTCTCGTTTAAATTGTTTTCAATTGATAATTTAAAACGTTTGGCGTCACATTCTTCATCACTATTGCTGGGTTTTTCCTCTTCGCACCGCATGATGTCATTTATTATAAATGAACTATGTGGAAATACTCGACTCACTGAATTACAATTTATTATTGCAAATTAAAAGCACTCAATTTCGAGATCTGAAAACCTTCTAAATACTAAACATACAATATTTATGTTAGAAATTAATACAACATAACCCTAATTTCGCAAATTCTTTTGTAACATGCATTATTCAAAAAGTCATGCATGTCTCATTCTTTAAATTGTATTAAATGAACTATGTGGAAATACTCGACTCACTGAATAATAATTTATTATTGCAAATTAAAAGCACTCAATTTCGAATCTGAAAACCTTCTAAATACTAAACATACAATATTTATGTTAGAAATTAATACAACATAACCCTAATTTCGCAAATTCTTTTGTACGTCATTTTTGACAGCTGACGTTTCGTATTTCGACATGTGTACAATATTATGGTGTTTCTGAATATCAGATAATAAGACATGCATTATTCAAAAAGTCATGCATGTCTCATTCTTTAAATTGTTTTTTTATAATATTAAATAAATTTTCATAAAATCCAAACATGAAATGACTGTATCTTGCTGAATGACTGTATCAAAATCGATGATTTAGCGGTTTTCAGTATTGCTCCAACGATGCGACATTGTGACAGTTCGGTTCGACACAAACATAATAACAAAGAACAAAACGTCGCTGTTACTTTAGCGAAAGTTGCTATGCCAATTTGTGCATGTGTTGCTTTTGATGATTTTGAGTTCTGGTAACACTGAATAGGTAATTTTTTCTTCATGCATCTGTAATTTCTGTTATGTGCCAGATATTACAAAAAATATATAAAAAAAGTATTTAGTACCTAATGCTGCATAGTACATAAATATCCTTTGCTTCCTCTACATTCATACATCTTCTTATGCACATACGCCGATTATTCCGACTTTTCACATGTCCTCTTTCAAGTACTTGTCGTACTTGGTCAAGCCATGTATTTCTCGGCCTTCCGCGGCTTCTACATCCAGGCACACTTGCATTTAAACTTCTTTTAGCCGTTCTTTCATCACTCATTCGCTCCACATGACCAAACCATCGTAAAAGCCCTTTCTTAATTTTGTCGATAATGCTTACCTCAGCCTTGCACTCTGCTCTAATTTCGACATTTGTACACCTATCATGTATGATATCCTATATGTCTTACCTTTCCACACATTCGCCTGAGAGATCGCATTTCAACAGCATTCAGTCTACTTTCACTCTTCTTTTTCTAACACCACGCTTCACTACCATACATAAGGGTTGGTTACCCGAACTCCGTTATGTACTGCCAATTTGCTTCTTTCGTTAAGTTCTTATTTAATGACTAAAATAAATGGTTTGACTTCTTTTACGTAAAAGAAAGGAACTATATGTTATATTTTTTCATTTATATTTCATTTTTTCACCAGTTTTGATCTTAAATTTTTACAAACTGTATTTTTTTTTTTGTGAAAAATTAGATTTTGTGCACATAGCCGACTTTAAAGAGACAACCACGAAAAAACGAAAACTGAATAAACGCTGCGAAACTGCGATCGGCCGAACGGCGCGAACCTAGCGGCAAATATGCAAAGCTTCCTTTGATGTGTGCCAAAAAACCGACACAGCGGCCATCCAGACCCATTGTCAACAATAGGTGGATCTATAAACTATAACATTTTATTATTATGTTATATTTTATTTCATGTTTTTTTAAATTTACACAATTTTATTGTTGCGTGGTTTAAAAACCGTAATGTTATAACTAAGCATGAAAATAATACAATATTTATTTTAATTTTAATGGAGGCCCGAAAATACACGTATTATACAAGTAGATCATTATTCCATATCATATTTTATAATAATCAACCCTTAAAGGTTTATCATTAATTGTTGTCAAATAGTCTAAGAAGCTTAGCGTGTATAACATATTATGATTCTCTTGTTGTTTTTTTTAATACATAAAGGTAAATGATTGTGATTACCTACTTTGAAAGTAAAAATATGTGCAAGTATTATTAATTTGTTTTCCTTTAAAAAGCAAGTTAATATCATTGTTTAAATAGGAATCCATATGCTTCACATGGTGAGCGGATATGGTATGATGATGATGATGATGTTTAAATAGTATACATTTATAAACCTTTTTTTGTCGTTTCTAACTCATTTTGTACAAAATAAATGGACTTGATCTGTATTATGTTTGTATTTTCAGGTCTCCAAACGTACTACCTATTATATATTTTAGTAAGTTTTAGCCAATGATATTAATTTGTTGTAACTTATTATTTCCTTGGAGGAATCACTATGATAATAATAATTATTATTTTTAATTTATTCGACTAAAAAAAAAACACAAAAAAATATTTAAAAAAATCATAAACTAAAAAATATATTATAACAAACTACTGTCAGTCTGCTATGCATAATTTGTCCATGTATGGCGTAATAGAGCTTATATTATGGTACATTTAAATGTAACTAACTTGTAAAAAAATATTTAGTACGTGTCATATTTTTTCTTATTTTTTTAGCACATTATTTTTCACAGACTTACTTTTTATTTTACTGCAAAAATTTAAAACGGCATATTTTTCTAATAATAGCTCGTGTAGTATGCTGCTGTGTATTATTAATTTGTCATATAATTTTTACTAAAGATATTATGTATTTCATTGTACACTATTGAATTAATTTAAGAATTACTAAATTAATTTTTAATTGAGATAAAAATATTACGGCATTTGACATGTAGCCATAATTCAAATTTTAAATATTACAAAAAAAAATAGTACTGCCTCCAATTTTTTAGTAAAAACATTTGGGATTATAAATATATTTATTTGTCTCGTTTGTCTTAAATCTGGCAATAATTTAAATTAATGTCAAAAATGACATTTGACAGAACTAATTGTCAGCTTATTCCTATTAGTAAAATAAATTACGGAGGTTTATAAATAACCTTAGAGTTTTGAAATGGATAAATATTATTTCCTGTTTTATCACGTGGTATTTTTTTCAGTATTATAAAGTTAGTCATCTACCGCCTATATACGTCACTACATATCTTCAAACCAAGTTACAAAGTTCATTTTTCACTTTTTACCGTTGAGTTAGTTGAATCATAATCTGTGGGTAGGATCTTAGTTATTGTTCTTTACTTATCTCGGATTTTTTTAAATTTGCAACCACATTTGGGTCCAACGCTTTTTCGAGAGTGCGCATGATTGTTTTCATTATTTTTAGACTTTACCCATTTCGATAATTTGACCATAAGCCAACTATTATTATTTTTGCACAATTATGTTTTAGTATTTCGTCATCAGATTAAGACTTCAATTGTTTCTCCTTAATCAACAGGTATGTTCATTTCAGAAACGTTCTAAACACAAATCAAATTAAAACTTTTTAATATTATACTTAGTTATAAATTATACATTAGTTAAATTTTCACTGAATCCGGAAATTTGCAATAAATTTTCATTGCCTCTTTTTATTTTTCTTGTAGTACAAATACATAAATCAATACATAATATTATATTTAATCGCGCCTTTTAGGTTGTACATTTTTATCAGTAAAATAAACCTACACCATGTTTTTTACCATAAAAATACACCTATTTAGGTCATAGAAAATTGCTAATAATAATTTAAAAAAAAATTGTTTGATGAAAAATAAGCATTTGCATTCTTATGAATATTAAATCCCGAATTCACAGATATTTTTTACCCATTTGGGTTTGCACCAATATTGCTTTTTATGCATAGAACATATCCATTGTGCAAAAGACAGCAAATTTTACTAATATTTGATATCTGATGCATGAATTTGAGTTATATATGAATAATGTAAAATGAACTTCCAGTTATGGGGTCCATGAAGCTGAGTGCGAGAGCGGCCATGAACGTCCTGACCTGCTCCAGGAGCCCGTGTGGTCGGGCTGTGTTCCCCGTATCCAGGCGACAATCCTCCACACTATTCTATAAGAGTTCAAAGGACTTGGGAAAATTTAGAGAGGTTCGCATTCATATTTCATTTCTTTAGCATTCTATTCTATTTTATTCTAAGCCGGCGTCAGGGCATTGAGCTCCTGACGTCACTGCGACCTGTGAAGATCTATTGTGACGATTCTCCTTAAGGTAAGTTAGTCCTCATCCTCCTAGCCCTAGCCCTAGCCCTAGCCCTAGCCCTAGCCCTAGCCCTAGCCCTAGCCCTAGCCCTAGCCCTAGCCTGTAGCCTTGAGGAGGGTGAGGACTAGCACATCCTCCCCCAGGCCCAGGCTGGGCCACTAGGAAGGGAGCTAGGAGGGGAGCTCCTTTACATAATTTTATCTGATAATTGGGCCTCCAATGATGTTACTTCTCTTTTGATGTAGAGCATCGCATACTGCTAGGTATCTAAAAAGAATATTAATAAAAATTTTGAAATGTATTTTTTTTTTAAAATCACCAGTGTAAAGCCCGCTTTATATGGGACAGTTTCTTGTTCAGAAAACTACACAGTTTCTTGTTCAGAAAACTGTGCAGTCTGTCAAACTTCTGTCAAAAGACACGCTAAATATGTGTATTTTTGAAACGCGATTGTAAGTTTTATCGTATGTTTGCTCTCAGGAAATTGTATATTTAGCTAATTATGTAAATATGTTATTGGTTTTTTACGTATTTAAAAGCATACAATAAACCAATGTCTATTTAAACGTTTACATAAAAAACATTGACTGTCATGTCAGCTTAAATCTGACACTAGCACACAGTTTTTCATGCAATTTTAGCTTTATACGGGACCGTTTTCAGACTGCACAGAAAACTGTGTAGTAAACTGTCCCATATATAGCGGGCTTAACTGTGTAAATAAATGTTTTTAAAATTGCAAATTTGCTCTTCTCTAAGACATATAAATATTATACAAGACCATAAGAATCATAGATTATGTTTACTTCAGTTTGAATGATTTTGCGTGTTTGTAAAGTTTGAAGAGTTGGAGATCCCGACTCCGTGGGGGCACATGGCGGCAATCTGGTGGGGTCCCCGTGACCGGCGCCCTGTGCTGGCGCTGCACGGCTGGCAGGACAACGCGTACACCTGGCGCCCCCTCATGGAGCTCCTGCCCCCTGACCTCCCCGTGCTCGCCGTGGACTTCCCCGGACACGGCAAATCATCGCGGTATCCTCACGGTGATTAATTATACACAACCTAAATCAGCCATCCAAAATTTTCTTTATTTATTTCAACGCAAATAGAAATTACGCTTATAATTACGCCATAAATAGGATAGGGTGTTGATCTCTTCAACTCCAGCATTGGATCAGTCAAGTCATTTTGTAATAAACTCTAGCGTTGTATTGTTGTGTATTTAAGGCATATTATGTATTATATATATTTTTCATTTTTATGTATTTGCTAATATTTTTTTTATTCTCTTTTTATAAAAAGCCTGTGTAGGCGTTTATAATGAATAAAAAATAAAAATAAAAAAAAAAAAAAAACAGACTAATTTTGGAAAGGAAATGTTAGTGTTTCAGGGCATATAACCAATATTGGCTGAATTAAGTAGCCACTATATGTATATGTACATTTCCCATTAAATTAATTCTGATATGTTTTATGGAACGGAACGACATACATCTGCTCATTAAATCCTTAGATATACCTTTCCCATAAAACCTTTTTTTTGATAAAATGACTGTATATTTATGATCGTATTTGTATTATAATATTGTTTCCAGGAATGTTCTACCACTCTCCGGATAATCTGGTCAACATGAGACGTGTAGTGAAATATTTTGGTTGGAATACCGTCTCCCTCTTGGGTCATTCCATGGGCGCCATTGCCTCCTTTACCTACGCCGCTTGCTTCCCCAAGGAAACAGAACTGTGTATTCTACTCGACAACATTAAACCCATTACTACAAGAAGGCACTGTGCTGTGGAGTTGTTAGGAAAAACTGCCGATAATCTTTTACTGTCCGATACGAGAATCATCTCCGATTCCGAGCCGCCTTCCTACTGTGAAGAGGAATTGATCGATCGGATAGTAAAAGGAGGAACCAAGTCGGTAACTAAGGAAACTGCTCCTATTTTGTTAGAGAGGGGTGCGGTTCAATCGTCCTCAGATTGCTCTAAATATTATTACATCCGCGATTTGAGATTAAAGTACGGTTTGACTCTGGGTTTAGTAGATGAAGATGTTAATATTATGGCCCAGCAAACCACCCAACCCATGTTAGCTATTAAATTTCAGGAGGGACCGTACTTTGAGCCGAAAGAAAAATATAATAATCTTGTCAAGTTTCTGCAGGCCAATAACAAGGATTTTGAATTCCATAGTGTTCCTGGTATGCACCATTCTCACCTCGTTGAACCTAATTTAATAGCTCCGTTAATCACCAACTTTTTGCACAAGTATCACAAATCATGTTGAGTATCAAAATGACATGTTGATATCACAACATTTATATTACATATGAGAGGTATATTATTTTAACAAGTTAATGTTACCTGAAATACTTTATATTAGGTTAGAAGATTACACATTGACATTAGGTAAATTTTTTCATAAGAAATTAATCTAAATGTATGAACCTGAAGGACCGTGTCAATGAACTTATCCTGCGATACTACTTTTAATACGCTTCGTTTTTATTTTTTATTATATCTGTTGGATGCGTTCTGTGAATTTGAATGTATGATTTTTGTGACTACCGTTATCAGCTTTCCATTAACAACTGTGATAAAGCATTATTTTAAGCTCAAAGTATTTAGAAAAATTAAACTTAGTAAATTACGTTTCCAAAATTTTTATTTATAAACATCGTTGTCTAACTAGTATTTATTATTTTATTTATTCAAGTATACAGATACATTTCTGTATTTCAGTTACTATAATTTAGATTTGAAAATTTATAGATTTGTGTTTAGCACAAACATTATTAAATATTTTGTTTTACCTAAAATATATTAAATGTTGAACCTCATTCAGAAACTATTTTTGAAGGTTAGGTTTAAAAAATAAATCACTCTCACGTGAATAAAGTGATGCTGTAAAATCAGAATTTCAGTTTTTCGTATCTGAGGAAATTAAGAAATATTGTTTGTCTCTCAAATCTTAAAATATAAGATGTGAGACGGTGAAAAATCTAAAAGTTGTAGTTATAAATCATTATAAAAAGATCTGAGTCAAATAGCATTTGTTATTAAACTTACTAGTCTTATTTATTAAAAATCGACAAAGTATTTTTATAGCGACAATTATTTTAGTCATATTTATTGATGATTTAACATTGTATTTTTTAGATCGAGCTGCTTCCTTTGAGGCTTTCCAAAACACGCTTGCTTTTCATCTATTTTGATTTTAAGTCAAAATAATAAATTCACATGTTAATTGAGTTAAGACGAATTTACCCAGCATTAAAAATGCTACATGCATTACTACTACTAACAACAACGGTTGAGTTAATTACACAAATCTGTAATGGATTTAAGAATCATTCTGTGTTAGCAAGCTTTACACAAACTATTACAATATTAACGATGTATTCATAAACATAATTAACATAAAATAGAAATACAAAGGTGCTTACAATGTATTATACAATTAATATTACCGATTGAAAATCATTTAATAAATGATAATACATAAAATGTGATGGAAGCTTTAGATTTAGTATTAAAAAACTATTTTATTAGTGTTGTATCATGTCCCTTATTTATTAGAAGAAATATTCCAGACCAATGACTGGTTCAGAGTGGTTCTTTTTTTTAAATAAATATCAAACAAACAAACAAACTTTACCTCCTCAGTTTAATATACTAATTTTAAAGGTTGTCTTTGTCGAAAAATACTTCAATTTTTAAATAATCAGAATGGTGTACTTAAACTTATTAAGTTATTCATTATTTAAATTATCTATTTATTTTATTAGTGAATTGTTAAATTATACATTTGTTGTTGAGTTTCAATAATAAATCTTGTCATTTAAAATACATGTATTTGTGTTTACTTATCTTAAATCTTATTCTTTCCTACCTGCGCTGTGCTGGAGTGTATATTAAAAAGTTATCTTCATTTTATTTCCATAAATTTCAAAACATTATATGTCAACAAGGGAAACATTAAAAAACATATTTAAAAATGAAATTTATTTAGAATAATTTTACAAAATGGTTTCATTTTAAATTTATAGTAAAAATCCAATAAGCTTGTCTTCCGTCATATCTTCCGTGGTCCCAGAAGACACAGGAAAAGGAGCTTATTAAGACAAAGTGTTGCAGGGAATATACGTAACATCTTACATTAGGTAGCTACCCAAATCTTCCAAACTTATCAATACTACTTTATTATCAAAATAGAAAATAAAGTTTAAATATCTCTTATAACATAATATTCTAGATCAGGAACAGATTGGACAATATTATTTGTACAATCATAATGGCAGACCGATTCTTTGTTAAGGACTACTCGGACTACTCGAGGAAACAAAATATGCAGAAGTGAATGCAAATAAAGAGAACAGGACAACGTAATATACCGTCATTTATTCTAGACAAATCTTAGTCTTGTTTCCCAAAATGGCACTGCAGGAGATCATCTTCACTTCCTAACTTAATAGAGTATTTGTTTCATTGATGAGGTAATGGATATCAATATGTATAGTACAGTTATCATTTAGATGTGCTATTCTTGTGATGGAGAGTCGCATTTATTAGTGAATTTAAATCATATATAGATAAGGCTTGAAAACCCATATAGAGCTATAAAGGCATTTTATAGTCATTCTTGCAAATACTAAAATTGACATTGTTATTAGTATTTGCAATAGACGGTACCTACCTATTTTAATGCAAAAGATAGCAATAGTCATGTCTGACATTAAAGAATGGGTTTTATCTTCCTTATAATAACGTAAAGACTGAGAGAATAGTGTTATAGATTGCACGGGGGCGCAGGCTGCCCCTTGAGGGCGGCGTTGATGGCGGAGAGGAGTGGATGCCTCCCGCAGCCGCAGGAGTCACGGAAGTCGTCCAGGTCGAGCGCCCAAACCATGGCCCCCGCGAGGCGCAGGTCCCGCGCCAGCGCCGCCTTGCGAGCCACCTGCGCCGCGTCGTCGAACGACACCCACTGCAGCCCGCGCCGCGCCCACGGCCCCACGCGGCTGTCAAGGTCGCGCTCCACCGTCCACCCGCCACGCTTGATCCGATCACAAATCTTAAATCAAACAAAGATATCCGCTTTAAAACTCCGCCAAACTCGTGTTAGTTTATTACAGTTTTCAACCATTGTGTAAATTCAGCTTTACTGTGCATAAATACATACCTCATAGTAAGCGAGGAATCCGGCAGCTTTAGTGAACTCCCCGGCCTCCCCAGCTCCGACAGCCGGAGCATTCATCCCCTTCTGGTTGGGGTCCGTCAGGGTGAAGGACTGCCCGTAAAGCGGGACACCCAGCACCAGCTTACTCGTAGGGGCTCCTTTCTTCATCCAGTAGTTTATTGAGAAGTTCTGTGAAAAATTATTCATACTGTTAAGGATCGGAGTTAAAACACTGGTGTTCGAATTTAAGTGTTTACCGCTACACATACATTTGCAAACGGTGTACGCACACACTCTCAGTTTCAGGGATCGAAACTACACGACGCACGAATAAACACTAATTATGATTTTTTAATTTTGCTATTGAGTTTTGAATTTTGATTTTGAATGAATTTTGAATTTTGAATTTTGAATTTTTATTTTGATTTTGAATTATGATTTTGATTTTGATTTTGATTTTAATTTTGATTTTGAATTTGAATTTTAATAAATCGTACCGTGTTAAAGTAATCATAACTATCTCCAGGATAGTAATACAACGGAGCCACGTGTCCCGTTTTCTTATCCCAGTGTCCGTGGTAATCGTATGTCATAACAGCGATCCAGTCCAGGTCCCGGGCGAGGGAGGGAACATCGTACGCAGCGTCGATCACCATCTTACTGGCCGAAACAGCCGCTGACAAGAGCCAACTTCGTGGGGCAAATGCCTGCCGTAATTCATTAACAAATGCAGCAAATGCTGCTTTGTCTGAAGCGGGACCCGCATTGCAATCCACCTGGAATTTTAAATTCAAATTTATAAACAACTGTTAATAAAGAAATATGTTATTTTAATAAAATTAGTAAGAAAACTAAAAACTTTATGCTATTCCCACCAAAATGACCTACACTGAGAGTCAAATGATGTAATTAAATCAGTTTTAACACCATTACACCTTACGCCCACTAGGGTGGGTCAAAATCTCTTCTATTGATTTGTCAAAAAGTAGATGCTAGATTCTAACATTTAGACTTGTTGACTCGTGCTATGGATTTAAAATCCAGCCTTAAAATGTATTTCCTACACTGACCTGCCAACACTTTGGGATATTCCCAGTCCAGATCAAGTCCATCAAAGTGATATTTGTCTATGAAGTCCACTACGTTGGTAATGAAGCGCGCTCGGCTGGAAGGATTGTTCACCAATCGGGAATATTTATCTCCGAGAGAATCGTTCCAACCTCCAATGGCTATCAGCACTCTAATACCTTTCTTCTTGAGTGATGTTACTTTTCCATAAAAATCTGAAAAAAGAAATTATATTTCAATATCTCACAAGGTAACACTCGAGAGTTTAATAATACATATTATTATTTTATATTATAAATATAGAAATGTGTTTTACCATTGTCTATATCAGCCCAGGAGTCGTGCGGTGTTATGGTTAACTTAATGCTGTCGAGGACAGCAAATCCGTACACAATGTGGGTCCCGTCATCGCTTCACCAACTAGCTCAGAGGTTGACAAGAAATCTCTATGAAATATTTTATTTTAAAAGAATTTATCAAAACGAATCTAATGAACTAAAGCAAGAGAACACATAGTCAAACATACGGGACGCGGACCTGGGAAGAAATAAAAGAAATAGGAATTTCAATATAACAGTTTTAATTAAGGATGATGCAATAATTCTAAAGTACAAAAATCATATAAAACCAAGTGTACAGTTTCACATACAAGCTGTCTAACCTAAAATTTTGAAGTTAAATTTATAAGCTACATTTTCCACACCTCAACCAATTACATTAATAACACAATCTAGTCAATCTGAATTTACATTTGGCCATGAAGACTACCTCACTAGGTTGAGGGGAATATACAATAATAATTTTGATAAATCAATTAATTTGCACAAGAGTTAAAATTATAGAAAACATCGACTAGCATACGGCAATCTCGCCCTACTGCTCTAAACACGCGGAGAATGCCCCGAGGTCAATTTGCATACAGGTGGCGTGCTCGACGGTCTCTCGGCAGCTGAAGACAGGATCCGTGGAGATGAAGAATGGAATGGACTTCGATTGCTCGATGAATATAGTGCGCGCTTTCAAACAGCACGTGGTACAAAAAAAATAACCGGGCAGCTTTATAAGTCGTGAAGTTTGCTAGGATCACGTGGTTCTCGCTATCAGCGACGATCCAAACCATACGCGTCCAGCGATTTATACTCCGTATCAACGGATAAAATATTAGAGAATAATACTCATATTCAAGGGACAAAAATGAAGGAAGTAAGGAAGCCCCTAGTGATTGAAAAAAAACACAGTAATTAGGCAAGCCGTGGGTGCTATGTTCGGAATGTCTGATGCTACAAGTGGTTAAAACTTACGGTTCCCTAGGACGGGCTCCTCACAGATACGGCGTCACCGGCATCCGGGATTTCGCCGTGATTCTACAACACGTCAACTAGCTGGTGTCGGCGGCCATTTTTGCATAGCCAACCTCGCCGTCACCGATAAAACTGTCGAGAGGGACAGTGTTGCCACTTCAGGAAGTCGACGTGAACTCCGGGGCAGGTACCTAGTACCTGACTCGGAATTTACAACGTTACAACATTCCCTCAGTTGAAAAAAAAAAGAATAAAAAAAAGAATTAAACGGCATTTTTTCCTTTAACTTTTGAGCCAATGCTCGAGAGTGCTATTCTAATCCACCTGCAGCAGCATCAAACACCACCCAGCACAACCACACCACTTGCCGTCATACCCAATACGAAAGTTAGACAACCGGAAAATCTGAAAAGAGAAATATATTAGTAAGCATCCCCTTTAAAAACTGTGAACTTAGCGTCACAACGTGACACTGCAAATTTGTGAGAAAAGAAAACTATTTTACAAAAAACAGAACACTGCCAGGATGTATTTTTTTTTTATGAATTTATGTTTGTTGACATTGATTTCAAGTTATCTCCCATGGCATCTGTGTCCTAAGTTCTCCATACTGAAATGTTGCTATATTAGGTTCATTTCAGTTATGGATTTCTAATTTATGAAAGGTTAGGTCCCTGTGGTTATATTACCAGACCCTACTTCTCACAATTCGTTGACGACTGAGCCAACTTTCTAGCTTATAATCTTAGTTTTTTTTTTTTTTTTATACCAACAGAGGTTTTGGCCTTTCTTATTGGCCTAAACAGCTGCCATACACATATGATTACCCTGTAATAGGTAATTCACAATATCATAAATGAGAAATTTCCCTAAACAATCTACTCCTACATTGCCTAATGTCTAATGTTCAAGCTTCATCATGAAAATTAGATTTCCCAAGACTGCAAGTCTGACGTAAGGCAGCCCATATTTCGCGATACGCGCGCTACGTTACCACAAACTCCCAGTTTTCTAAAACTCAACGTCATCTAGCTGACGTCGAATCGTTAATTTTAAACGGAAACTTCTCATCACCCTTCGGTGTTCATCTTTCCGCTCGAAAGGATAAACCACCGCACGGGTATAACAACTCCATACTTGCAGGTACGACAACACATCGTCCTATCTAAATATTCTACTCCTACCTAGCACTACTACCTTGTAGCAGTCCTCCACTTCTACAATGTGTGTTCACTCCGGGAACCCACACTTAAGCATCTATACTCCTAACCCAATTTATACGGCTCCGGTGTCCCGTATCGACACATATTTAAACTAGAATTGGTCAACAGAAAAAAAAATATTTAAAAAACAAATCTAATTTCAATTACTACAATCTCCCCAAATTTCCCAATATGCCATAGGTAGAATGTTTGTGAAAAATCATGCGTAGTTCATGACGCTCTGCAAAATCCCACAAACAAACACCGCTAAAATTTTTTTTTTAAATATTTACCAAAAAAATTTAGATATAAAATTACTTGACGAGTCTGGCGCACTCGTTGTCAAGCCATTTTAATTGCGTTGACCTAATTCAAAAAAAAAAAAAACTAAACTCCTATCTACTATTACAAAAGAAACATCCATGCGATTATATAAGAAACATCCATGCGATTACATGCATGCAGGTGATAACCATGCAGGTGTGTGCAACATAACCTCACTTTGTTTGTATATTAAACACGCATTAAGTCCCTCTGGTTTGTTGATTTACTCCTACCTCTCAACAAACATAAAAAACTTCTATACTAAACAACAAACACAACATAACCTCACTATGCTTACTAACTCACAACTTCATTCACCGAATGTAAACAAAGTTAATGACAGCTAGTGATTTTGACCGATAAACATTGACAACTGTCAACCAAAATTAAATAAACATTACTCCGTTCTAGCAAGGACACAAACCCCGTTTATTGTTTCCGATTTGACATCACACAGATGTCGTTATCGGCGAACAAATTAAAATTATACTATAAAATCTACAATTAAATAACTACCGGATACTAATTTGATGAGTTCGAAGGCTCCACTACTCCTAGTTCTAACATTTCGTCAAACTGGGCTTCTAACTGCTTTTGCCTTACTGGTGACAGAGGGTAGTCTCTCTGTTTTTTTACCGCAGATCCAGTTGTGACGATCTCGTGCTCCGCGAGTGTAGTGCGTCCAAGTCCTTTCTTCTCGTAGGATATCTCTTCGAACTCCATCACCACCATTTGTTTCAGCTGACGACGCTGCTGTTCCTCCAATTCGTCAGGAGAGATTAAAGCTAAAAACACAAAGTTTACCGTTGTTAGCACTAAACTTAATACACATATTTTTTAAACAAATAGGGAGCTATATTAAACTTCATCCAAAACATACTAACTCCTTAATATTTGGGCAACTTCCAAAAGAGTGTCCGAAATTTTTACATTTTAAACAAGACATTCCACGCTCTACATTGGTGGATTTCAAATTAAGAATTTCTGCCTTAAGGGCATTTATGGCAGCAGCTACATTCCCCGTACAACTACAGTTCTTCTTAACTTTACTACTAGTATAATTTGAATTTATAGTTACTTCCTTATCCGCTGATACTACTCTCTCCTGTTCCTTATAAAACTCCACCTGCCGACTCATCCTCTGCAGGCTGCTTAGTGAGGTTACGTTCCCTGACGTTATCAGCGGAACAACATACTCGGAACGGCAATTTTTCTGGACGTGAGTCAACAGAAAGTCCTTAGTCCAGGGTATCGTAAGTTTTGAAGCCAGATGTTGGATATAGTCTACGAAATCTGCCATAGTTTCGTGCGCCTGCTGTCTGCGTGAAAGTAGCTCACGCAAGATCGCGTCTTCGTACGAATACTTTCCAAACCGTTCCAGCATCGCCTCCTTCAGTGCGGTCCAGGTTTGGAACGAGTCTCTGATCGGCCAGTACCATAGCCTTGGTATACCAGAGAGAAGATCCGCAAACGATTGCAACAAAATGTCTTCAGGAATACCTCTGGTTATTCTCAAAATCTCTAAGTTTTCAATAAAATCATGTACTACCTCGGTACCATTAAAACAAATATTCAATTTTGTCAACCCTTCAAAATGAAGGCGAGGGATTTTAGACACTGGTTTCCCCTTCGGGAAATCAACGGCATCTTGTCTAATAAAAGGTGGTCCGAGATATGCGGTTGATGCAGATGGAAGAGTGGGCAGCGTAAAGTCAACGGAAGTGCCTTGGAGGCCTTCTCCGATACCATAACCGTGACTGGCTCCCATACTATTTCCATCCACTTCCCCCGACTTCTCAACTGAATTTAACTCCATTATAATTCCGAACAAAAGCCAACAGGAAAAAGTATGAATTTAAATTAAAATTGTATCAGCTTCCAAGAAGAAATATATCAAAAAAAAAAATAAAATCAAAACGGTACAACCTGATGCAATTTGTGCGGACGCAATGTCGCTTCGATCACGGCCCTGCAGCACGCGATTCTCGAATCTTCGTTCGCCAACTGCAGAACGCCGCGAGTCTTGAATCTTCCCTGTCGCACTGCAAAATGCTGCGATCTGTATTAGAGGCGCACCGGATTATATCTGAAATGATTTATAAAAGTTTTAGACTCCCATCACCCATTATAATAATTCCCCATTTATAAAAGTTTTCAGCTAAAAAATTTTTTAAAGAATTTATGTATATCGTTAATCTCAATTTCGATTAAAACAATATGCACTAGTGTAAGTTTACACTAATTACGAAAAACAAATTATTAGAATGAATCGACACACTTCACTCCAAATTGCAACAACACTCAAAGAAAAATTATTCGTAAAATAACATTATTTCGCAAGAGAAATAATTCAACTTCCACAAGATCTATAACTTCAAAATAAAAATGTGTGATATAATTGAGTAATTGCACTAGTGGTTAACTTAGATAAGTTTCCATGCTTTATCAATTAATCACGAATATTAGAAACGATTGTAAAAAGTTAACACTCAAGACATCTGTCTTCCACGAAAGCCCAAGCTACAATAATCGCTCAAAAAAATTTAACACCCAAAGGTACACTCAGCTTGTATCCAAGTGAAGCTTACAACATTTGTAGCTAGCACAAAAATTACCCACATATTTCTACAAAAAAAAAAAATACCCACGAACAATTTCTGATAAAGAAAGTTATTCACTGGTAAATGCACAAAATTAAAAATGGAACGATATCACCTGACCCTCGCAGATTTTCGAGAGAGAAAAAATGTCCTTCCTCCATGAAATTTTCCGCGTGCCTCTGGTTCCGCTGTCTCGCCGTCGGCTCCTCCTTCCAGCTTCCTTGTAGACTGCAGCAGACTGGACCATTTCGTCGATTGGCAGGGTAAGGGAATAGGTGATGTCGAATACAAAAGATGGATACCACACGACTTAGAAAGATACCGGCGATGTATAGAGAAAATATTTTCCCCATTTTTTTCGTTAAATTTTCCCAATTTCTCCCCATTCCACGCTCCCGACATTTGTCCCGTGTTCAATTAAAAAAATATCTAATAGGCGCCATCATAGAGAATTCTATATGAGGGTTGCTTCGCTCCACGATTTTGGGCGTCATTTGTGATGAAGAAGATTCTGGTCCTCTATATTGAACCAGAATCCCCGTCATCGCTTCACCAACTAGCTCAGAGGTTGACAAGAAATCTCTATGAAATATTTATTTTTTAAAAGAATTTATCAAAACGAATCTAATGAATTAAAGCAAGAGAACACATAGTCAAACATACGGGACGCGGACCTGGGAAGAAATAAAAGAAATAGGAATTTCAATATAACAGTTTAATTAAGGATGATGCAATAATTCTAAGTAGTACAAAAATCATATAAAACCAAGTGTACAGTTTCACATACAAGCTGTCTAACCTAAAAATTTTGAAGTTAAATTTATAAGCTACATTTTCCACACCTCAACCAATTACATTAATAACACAATCTAGTCAATCTGAATTTACATTTGGCCATGAAGACTACCTCACTAGGTTGAGGGGAATATACAATAATAATTTTGATAAATCAATTAATTTGCACAAGAGTTAAAATTATAGAAAACATCGACTAGCATACGGCAATCTCGCCCTACTGCTCTAAACACGCGGAGAATGCCCCGAGGTCAATTTGCATACAGGTGGCGTGCTCGACGGTCTCGGCAGCTGAAGACAGGATCGTGGAGATGAAGAATGGACTTCGATTGCTCGATGAATATAGTGCGCTTTCAAACAGCACGTGGGTACAAAAAAATAACCGGGCAGCTTTATAAGTCGTGAAGTTTGCTAGATCACGTGGTTCTCGCTATCAGCGACGATCCAAACCATACGCGTCCAGCGATTTTTATACTCCGTATCAACGGATAAAATATTAAGAATAATACTCATATTCAAGGGACCAAAATGAAGGGAAGTAAGGAAGCCCCTAGTGATTGGAAGAAAAACACAGTAATTAGGCAAGCCGTGGGTGCTATGTTCGGAATGTCTGATGCTACAAGTGGTTAAAACTTACGGTTCCCTAGGACCGGGCTCCTCACAGATACGGCGTCACCGGCATCCGGGATTTCGCCGTGATTCTACAACACGTCAACTAGCTGGTGTCGGCGGCCATTTTTGCATAGCCAACCTCGCCGTCACCGACGACGTGAACTCCGGGGCAGGTACCTAGTACCTGACTCGGAATTTACAACGTTACAGTGTGTATAAATACTTGTACACTAGCACTGGATTTCACCCGTGACGGGCTTGCATTAAATTACATTTGACATCTTAATTTGTACAACATAGCAAAATTATACCTTGTCAAAAATTTTTTGGTTACGATATAAACATATTCAGGAAGAAATATTGTGCTTACCTGTACCAAGCCCAATTAGTGAAATAGCAGACGACCATTTTGCCCGCCGGGACGGTGACTCCCGGGGCGCTGGTGGTGGTGAAGGGGGCGCGTGACGTGGTGACGGGGGCGCGGGAGGTGGTGAAGGTCGCGCGGGTGGTCGTCTGCACCGGGGGCGGGACGGATGGGGCCACTCCCGTTACCTTACAGCGGGCGTTAGACGGCCAGTCGCAGTGGTCCTAATCACAATGGGGAAATGACAAACAATGCATTTTAATACTAAACTGAGTCGCATATAATATGCAAAGACAAACCAGTTTGAATAATGATTCTGGTGCAGTGTACAAAATGTAAGTTAAGAGAGTGGAAAGTATCTTTCTTGTCTTGGTTTAGCTCCATACACAAGCTCACAAGTACATAACTAGGTATGGTGTATTATACTAACCACACTCCAGTGTAAACCTGCCGGACAGCGCTGTGACATGAGAACTCCTTGGTTACAGAGGAAGTACTTGTTGCAGTCACTTGGATCGGCAGCGAATATTCGACCGAAACACGGTCCACCTGAAGATGACGGAACCTACAAAATAGGAAAGATGTGAATATTTTTATGGTGATGAATACGCTAATTTGTGGTACACATCAGTAGCCATTTCTAAAAAAATATTATGAGCAGAAAGTATTGCTGTTTTGTTTCAGTAAAATATAGTTTACTCACCGTGACTGAAGGAATAGTTGCGGGCTTCTGAGTTACTGATGGTTTTGTTGCTGCAGGTTCGAATGATGGTATTTCTGGAGTTATTAGTTCTTGAAGGTAAAAACAATTAATTTTTATAGTCATATACGTATTAAATTGATGCCTTCACGTATCAATCTATATTATTGATTTTTGTTGTATATACCTACTTACACATTTTATCTTGAACTAGCTTTCCAGCTTTTATATATATATATCCATCAATGGTATATATATATAAATGGAGTAGCGAAAATGAGAGATAAGCATATTTATTGACCTCAATCCTCAATCTAACCTTAGATTAATCTGTGGGAACGATTCATCATCGATGTCTGACGGTCGGGCGAAGGTGACTTAGCTGCGTCGGCACGGTACAAGTGAAGATACCTTGGAAACAAAGACCAGCAGCAGAAGGCAGCGGTCGCTCGGATGTTCTTGACATGAGTTTCTGGACCGCTGAGTGATGATTTGTTTCGTCTGCCAGTCTTCGTTTCCAAGATGTCTTTACTCGTACACGGGTGTGCTGATGCAGCTATGTCACCTTCGCCCGACCACCGATGAATCGTTCCCACAAATCCAACCACAATTGAGTCCCAACCTGAATAACTGATGAGGTGATGAGTTATCGCGTTAACGCTGTTATTTCTTATTGCCTCAATTATTGATTTCGGGTCTTGAGCTTGATGTATCGGATTTACCTGTTGAAGCCGACTCCAGCGGACAGTTTGGCTGCGGCGAGGAGATGAGGCCGAGCTCGCGGGCAGCGGCGCTCAGGAGGGGGTACTTCTCACAGCCACACGTGTTGCGGAAGTCGTCCAAGTCCAGCGCCCACACCATCCCCCCACCCAGGCCCATAGCCTTCAGGTAGGAGGTCTACACCGAGGCAGAAAAGCAATATTTCAATTAAAATATTAGCCATCTATGTAAAGCGTTTGTATAGTGAGTATAGTAGGTACCGTCTAAACAAAAACTAACCATTTCTTGAAAAATGTGATGTAAGTGATTTTTCTTCAAACTAAACATAAAAATTGTGTCAAGCATTTTATGTGTCGATCAATTTTAACCAGATGGTAAAAATAATGAACAAATAGAAGTTTATAGGTGTATTTACCAATAAACAATTTATGGGGACTAACCTTATGTCTGATCATCGGAACATCATCGAATGACACCCACTGGTCTCCCTTGAAGGCGTACGGACCCATCCGACCTCGGGAGTCCCGCACTACGGCCCAATTCTTTGTCTGTACTCGTTCACAGATCTGAGGAAATTCATATTTATGTTTAATTTACAGTAAATGAAAAATGATGCTGAGAGAATTGGTGTATTCCAGAATGATTATGAAGAAATACATGTAGGTATGCTTTATTATGGTTTTTACACCTACTTTACATGTACAATTTTTTTTAATTCATCTGCTTTACAAATAGGAAGCCAGAAAAGAGCATGTAGATCGCTCAGAAGTCCAGACCAATGTTGAAACTAAATAATGTAAAATATATAGTTGTGTGTTGGGTATACCTCGTAGTAAGAGAGGAATCCTCTGGCCCTCGTGGAGTCTCCAGCCTCCCCGCCGCCGTACGTGGGGCTGTTGAGCCCGCTCTTGTCGGCCGCAGCGAGGGAGAAGGACTGTCCGTACAGGGACAGCCCCAGCACCAGCTTAGAGGGGGCCGCGCCGCGCATTATCCAGTGATGGATTGTGTAGTTCTGGAAAGTGATAAGATTGCAAATGCTTAGAACAGTAGGTACGAAATAGAATAAACTAAAAAAAAAAAATAATAAAAAGGGTATATTATGTAGGGGCATCATCTTACCTTCATGTAACAATTGATCGTGATTTACTGAACTTAGTGTGCAATGCAGTGTCCCATGCACCATTGGGTGCGGATAAGGGAGAGTAGTTAAAGTAATAGTATGTACTAGTGAAAGATTTTATTGAGAGGAACTTAGTAGGTACCCTATAGTTTATTTTATATTGCATGTAGATAAAAAAATTAATTTTAGTACTCACAACATTGAAAGCTTTGTCAACATCATCAGGGTGATCATACATAGGAGCAACATGACCAGTTTTCTTATCCCACTGTCCGTGGTAATCGTAAGTCATCACGGCGATCCAGTCCAAATTCTCCGATAGGACGGGAACATCGTATCCTGGAAAAACATACAAAATTAATGTTTAATTAAAATGCTGGGCAGAAAATGATAACAGAGAGATGGCATTTTGTGCCGCCATATTTACCTGCGTCAATAACCTTTCTATTGGGAGAAACTGCAGCAGTCAGGAGAAGATTGTGGGGGCGGAATGCTTCTCGTAACTCCTTGACTAGAGCAGAGAATCCTTCTTTGTCAGAAGCTGGGCCCTTTGCGCACTCCACCTAATACAGTATATTTTTCTTTCTTATTTTTATACAATTACAGTATAACATAATGTTACATTTGATTTTTCTCTCGGAACTGACCTGCCAGCACACGGGGTATTCCCAGTCGAGGTCAAGTCCGTCGAAGTTGTTATTGAGTACAAACTCCAGGGCATGCAGCACGAACTTGCGGCGAGCTGCCGGATTGTTCACGAGGCGACTGTACTTGTCCCCAGCTGAGTCGTTCCATCCTCCCAGAGCTAGGAGGACCTTCACCTTACGGCTTCTTAATCCCGTCACCTTCTCGTAGAACTCTGCAGGAAACACAGGTAAATTAGATATTATGCACATAACATTACAACTACTCCCTTATCCGCTCATAATGGTGCATAGGGGATTACGTTGGTACAATAGGTTGCTTCAATAGATGGTACAATAGGTTGCTTCAATAGATTTGTCAAGGCGTTTCTCTTCGAGAAGTAAGCAGAAGTTCTGTAATCTTTGCAATGTGTTTCCCTTTTATATTAGGTAGGTACTCATACTAGGTGCTGGCTGAATGTCGTAGTCGTGAAATAAATCATAGCTTAGTTTGGAATGTTCTACTAATTAAATTTGAATTCAAGTTCCATCCGCACCCAAAATATATTTATTATGTACCTACTCTGCACCATCGAAATAGAATACTTTATTCGGTGCTCTGCACATATAAATTATTCAGCTTATATTAACTTAACAACAACTATACCCTGTTCGTCCTAAGAATACCCCGTGACGCGCATAATTCGCCCATTCCCCCTCTACTAGCTCTCAACACTTTCAATCCCAGGATACTAATAAAATTGAAATAATTATTAGAAAATTAATTCAACAATCTTATGTGTTTGATAATGGTTTCCTCAGATATTTAGGTAAACTCCTAACGAGCGGCTTACGTAAAAGACCGTCACCGCTGGCTCAGGGTCGGATTAATTTTATGACCCTAAGTACCTATTTGGTGTTTTGCCGACAGCATTGAAAATGTACACACAAATATAAATGTTTGCATGAAATTGCATGTAAAAAACCTAAGCTTTGCTAAATTAATGAGTTCCGACTCGGCACTTCATTTACAACTCCATTTTAATATAGGTACTGAATAAGTTAAGATATTTAGGCACACGACAAGACGGTCAGATAGATCCTGTAGACAGCTCCGCTAGCTAAGTATATAATCTGTGCGCTAGCCGGTAGGGCTGCCGGTGGTGAGGGATCGTAGCGGGGGGAGAGGAATGCGCAGTAGGAACCAAATTTCGTCTTCTCACAGGGTATTCTTATGATGGATCAACAATATGTATTATTTTTATCCTAGTAAGACCACAACTGCTTCATCAAGAGTAAAGACCGAACAAAAAGAATATTTATTTTTGTTATTGTCATCAGTGTTGATGTCATCAGAATGATTGCCATCTGATATGAATAAATAATTTGACTTACTATTATCAATATCAGCCCATGAGTCATGTGGTTTGAGTGTTAACATTTGAGTATCTAGAACAGCGAACCCGTACACAATGTGAGTACAGAGAGATGTATCGATGTCACTCGGTAGGTACTTTCCTGGACCTTGTCTGGAATTAGAAATGTTTCTATGTCAACTTTTCAGTACATTCTAAGTACAATTTACAATGTAGGTACAATGGTTTATGACTACTGTGATGCCTTTCGGCAGTGCTTATTTCTTTTTACTGAAGAAAAAATATAAAACATGCCAAAAGTTCAATAATTGAAATTGTACCTACAGCAAAAATTCGATATTTTTGTGGCTAACTTTTCCACCTTTGATGACAAAAATCAAAAGGGAAAGGAAAATAGCAGTGAAAACTTGTTTTCCTGTACTTTTAAAGGCACTGCATACAATCCATGGTCTCAAAAAATAATATCATAGCTTGATTAGAGTTTATAAATTTATTAAAAACCTTGTTTATGTTGTTTATCGTAATATTTATTTATGCTAATCAGTATATACACGTACCTACACACGTATTATCTATGTATATATTACACAGGTATGTATTCTATTATACTGGACTGCTCTGCACGACTTGTATTGAACAACTCAAATCCTGGCGACAGCCGATGGGGTTTATAAAAAAGGGACATCTTTCTGGAAGTTTCGGTGTACGCGTATACGGAATGTTCTAGGCTTCTAGGCCCTAATATAGTTCGAGAAGTTCCTATATAATCCTAATGTTTTCTGGGCCTTATATTGCAATCCTAGTCTGGCTAGAATGAGAGATAGGAAGGTAAGATGCACACCTGTACCACGCCCAGTTGGTGAAGTAGCACACCATCTTGTAGCCGTCCCCCTCCTCCAGCGGCCCCCCCGCCTGCCCGCTCTCGCCCTCCTCCTCCTCCTCGGACTCCACGGCCTGCGGCGGGCCCGGGGGCGGCGGCGGGGCCGGCTCCCGCTCGGCCTCCTGCGGCAACCCGCCCCCCGGGGGCTCGGGCCCCGTGGCGTCCTTCAGCACGTCCCTGATGGTGCTCAGCAGGGGGTGGCGCCCCTCTCCGCAACTGGAATGAGCGAGTAATGTTCATAGTATAAATGGATTCCTATATTCATATTTACATTACATAGTAATTTTTTTGTTTGATCCGAAAACTTACAAATTGTATTTTTTCGCGGTTTTAGCTCATTCTAATATTAGTCTTGGGCGTACCACTGCACACTGCCTAGTAGGTAGTAGGTAGATATTAAGATTGCAAACATTTATTAGTTTCCATTACTTGTTGAGATGTTTTAAACTAAAATCGAGTTGAAGAACCTGGTATTTTTTGAGAAAAAATGTTATTTCTGTACATCACAACAGGAGAATGAGCAAGTCCCTACCTGTTTTTGAAGTCATCCAGATCCAGCGCCCAAACCATGGCGCCTCCGAGGTCGAGATGTTTGACGAACTCCGTCTTCTTCCTGATGGTGGCCCTGTCATCGTACCCCACCCACTGGTCTCCCTTGTGCGCGTGGGGCCCCATGCGGCCCTCGGGGTCCTGTTCCACTGTCCAGCCGCGGTTTCTGATGCGGTCGCAAATCTACAATAAATACATTATTATCAATACTTCAATAATTATCTGCATCACTAATAACAGCGAAAAAATATCTACGAGTACTAACATCAGTATCTACATATCCACCATCCATTTACAGCTGGTATAAAGTTGAACCGGATTATGGTCTAGCGGTGGACTAGGTAAGTCATGAACTCCGGATTGGAATCCCTAGGTTCGAATCCCGCTCTACTACAACTTGTGTCCCGCTTTCTGGCACAGTTATTTACGATTATTTTGAAATGAAATACTTTGGTATATTATATGAACTGAAATGTTTCTTCCTAATTTAAAAAATGTCCTGAAAGACTCTCGTTCGACTGCGCATAGGAGAAAGATGTAGCTACTGCTGATGAAGCAAGTTTGGTACCTCGTAATATGCCAGGAAGCCTTGAGCCTTGGTGTACTCTCCGGCCTGGCCGCCGGCGCGCGCGGGCACGTTGAGGCCGCGCTCGTCCTTCACGGCCACCAGCTCCGGCGGCGTGTCCCAGCTGGTGCCGAGCGTGAAGGACTGCCCGTACAGCGGCATGCCCATCACCAGCTTGCGGGGCGGAGCGCCCTGCGAGATCCAGTAGTGCATCGAGTAGTTCTGGAATCACGAGTGGAAATTTTACTTATTACAGGGCAGCACTGAAAACGCCAACTGAAAATGCCATCCGGGAGAGCGGCGGATTTTAGTGGTGCCATAAAAGCAAACTTGAATCAACTATTTTAAATTTCGCCTTTTTTCGCTCTGAGTCTAGAGATGCTCGGTTCGAATCTCCAATTCGCCACGACTTGTTCCTATTTTCAAGCACAAGCCGTTTTGGTTTCATTGAAAATAGTATTTACAAATTGAAATATAAGCATATACTCGCATCTTAAAATTGCATTGATATCTTTAAAAAAAAATTATAAAAAGTTTTTCATAATGTAAGTAGATCTGTATAATTGATCTATGTAATTGAACTTGATCTTGAGGACCTATAACTACTTACAGAGTAACATACCCTATTAGGTGGTCGTGTGTCAATTTTTCACACATACTGTTTAGGTTCAATTACTTTTTACTAAGATACTCACCGCATTAAAGAAGCTGACATCATCATCCGGGTGATAATAAAGTGGAGCCACGTGTCCCGTCTTCTTGTCCCACTGTCCGTGGTAGTCGTAAGCCATGACGGCGATCCAGTCCATGTACTTGGCCAGCGCGGGGACATCGTAGCCCGCGTCCACCACCGTCTTACTGGCTGACACGGCCGAGGACAGGAGCAGCCCGCGCGGCTGCAGCGCCTCGCTCAGCTCGCGGACCCACAGGCTGAAGGCGGCCTTGTCGGACGCGGGACCCTTGGAGCAGTCCGTCTGAGGAGAACGAGGAACCGGTAACAGGAGATAGGATAGAGAATGCACAATTACAATATTAGAGACCAACTTTAGTGTACCACAGGGTAGCACCCTGGGACCCGTATTGTTTGTTTTATGCATCAACGTATTATTAGCAAATAGATGTTAAAACCAGTCAAGATGATCCGGTTTTTAAATTTACATTTAGTAGTTGCACTTGGTGTACCGATGCAGGGCCTTATGCATCATTGGGTGCGGATAAGGGAAAGTAGTAGTAGTAGTAGTTAAGAATCAAGATATAAACTGCTGAAAATGGGAAGGAATATTCAACAAAAATGCTTTTACGATAATATACCACCATCGAATGTATGTAAAACCAAATAATATGATGTGTTTAAAATAGCTGTAACGGGTAAATCCATCTTACCTGCCAGCACACTGGATACTCCCAGTCCAAGTCAAGTCCATCGAAGTTGTGTTTCTCTAGGAAGGTGAGGGCGTGATTGATAAATCTCTGACGGGCCGAGGGGTTGTTGACCAGCCGACTGTACTTGTCTCCAGCAGAGTCGTTCCAACCACCCAGGGCCAGCAGAACCTTCAGTCCCTTCTTCTTGTATGCTGTCACTCTCTCGTAGAACTCTAAAATACAAAAATGTGCCTATGTTTAGAAGAAAACCCCTATAGCTTGTATAACAGTTTTTGTTATTACACTATTAGACATTATTAGACACTATCACTTATATTATAAATTATAAGCGATGCCTTTTTTTATCCACTTTATTTTTCGTTTCTAGGTGGAGCATGTGGATATCATTCAATAGATACTATTCTTATTTTTTATTAATGTTTTCTATAGGATATAGAGGGTTAAAATACTACTATTTACGAAAAGCGAACTTACTATTGTCGAAATCAGCCCATGAGTCATGTGCCTTGATGACGAGGTTCTCATAGTCTAAAACAGCGAACCCATACACAATATGGGTGCAGAGTTTAGCATCGATATCTTCAGGGAAGTACTTGCCTAACCCACTTCTGTACCAAGCCCAGTTGGTAAAGTAGCAAACAATCTTGTAGTATCCTAGAAATTAAAATTTAAAAATATTTTAGCCAGCAATTCAAAATTAATACAAATTGTATAGAACAATTTGTGTAATATTTTTGTGTCATTCATTACCCGAAAGTGTCTCAATATCATTATCCTCTACGGCTGTTGTCGTAGTTGTCGAGGGAGTAGTCGGATTCCAGCTATCTGCTGGAGTGAACACTGGTCTAGATGTGGTAGTGTAGTCGTTGGACACTCCTGGTTCAAGAGCTTCTCCTTCGTCTATATCCACTTCTTCAGGAAGGTCTTCAGGGGACTCTGTGCACCTTGCGCTAGCTGGCCAATCGCAAATCATCCTTTCCTGCAAAACACAAAATCAAATTCAATTATATTCTACATAATCTACTTCAGTAGAGACATTTTGAAAATTGTGGAGAACAATCATACTAACTTGGTTCCAGTGGAGACCAGGAGCACACTGGAAAGCTTCGAGTTTCCCCCACAAACACTGTTGATATCGTCCACAATCTCCAGGATATCCTGAAAATTGTCCTGCCTGACAATCTGCTCCTGAAATAGCATTAAATAAATAAAAAGTCCGTATCGATTATTTTACAGTTTCCTTGAAAAACCTTGTATCGGCTGACTAACTAGTAATATAACTTTCCTCTGGTTTTAGTTGTAAATATTGAAGTTCTGATAAATTGAGATAACTACATAATATTATTATACTAATTATAAAATTTGATCTCCACTTACTCAGAATAGCGGAAGTCTTCTTGATCTTTGGTTTCTTGGGTATAGTGGGAGTGCGCCTCTTGCAGACTCCGGGGGCGCAGATAGAGAGACCGGAGCTCCACCCCTCCCCGGGGGCGCAGGATTGTGATAGGAGAACTCCATTTACGCAAATATTGAACATTGAACATTCGCTATGCGCATAGTAGGCGCCGTTGACACAACCCTAGAAAAAGGTAGACGATAAAAAAAATTAAACCTTTCACCAATCAGGAGTTTTGATAAGGTATCGGAAATAAAAGTATTTTTTGACAGCTCTTACATTTTGCGGTTTCTTGTGTGGCCTGCTCGGTCTGGTGGGAGCTGCGGCAAATAGCGATGCCGGAGTAGTTGTCCGGCGGGTCGGTGGAGTTCCGACTGACGGCTTCCTCACCGGTTTTGTTTTCTATTAGTGACAAAACGAAATAATAATTATTATTATAGATAATGCCTTTCACAAACTTTGAAAGGAATATCCTTTTTCCCAGTGTCTTATCCTGTATACATAATATGGTTTAATTTTTTTTTATTATTTTGAAAACAAAGTAAACAGTAAAGGACTAGTGCAGCAATCTGCAATCCACGGAATCCGCAATTACATAATTATGTACCATCTATTTTATTTTAGAAAACATCAAATTGTAAATATTTGCTGTTCTGTGGGCTATTCAGGCTTTTCTGCTAATTAACAGTTAAATTCATATATTATATCAATTTAAAGATGGATTTGACATGAGTTAGGATTATTTCTACTTTCAATAATGAGTTTTGTGTCAATATACCAGTGTTGAATTGGCACTTGGCAGCAGCGGGCCAGTCGCAGAGGTTGGCTCGGGCGTTCCAGTGAAGTCCCGGGGCGCAGGACTGTCGCTTCTGCTCCCCTCCCGAGCACTGGAGGTACGTGGAGCAGCTACCGGGGTCGGGGCTGTAGGACCCGGCCACGCACTCGCCACCGGGGATTCCTGCAGGTCGCAACAGCGTGTTACTTGGTATAGTAGCTTGTGAAATTAATCGTAAACAGGTAAATACGTCGCACCCTTATTTTGAGACCGTTATAAATTACTTACTTCAGATGGTTATATGTAAAGCTCATTAAGAGCTTTAGCTTCCTTGACGATGACATTCAATTTTTTTCGATGTTGTATTTTCTGCTCCCAGCAATCCAGATCAGCCAACACATTGTCCACGTAACACTGTCTCGGCCTACCCAGAGGTCTAACTCCAGCAGGTAGAGATGCGTACAGCGTACAGGGTTTTGATTGCTCTGACTCTTCCGGAATGACAAACACGTCTAATCCACGCCAGGCAACTGGCTCTAACTGTGCTTGAAATAAGGGGTTGCTGGATCATGGAACATATATCTTGATTGTTCCTGTGCCTCCACGTTTCCGCTGTTTTGATTTAAAGAACTTCTCCAAGGAGGCTGCAGCGCGTAAGCCCTTCTGACCCCTCAGATCTAATTCTCTCTATCTCTTGTATACAATTATCTTCCATCACGACCGTCCTAAGATACGTGAATTCCCTCACCTGTTCAATTCTGTCTTGTCCTATGCACATGTCTTCCAACGGAAAATTTCGGGAACTACTCTGTCAGGATACACCTCCTCCACTTAGTACTACCGCCACCGTTTAAACGACAAAATTTCACAGGAAAACTAATTTGCAACGGTTTCGAAATAAAGGTGCGATATGACAAAGTAATCCTTTGAAGATATATATGATTAGGTCTCTTACTCTCGGTGGTGGGGGGCGGAGGTCTCGCTGTAGTGGGGGCCGCCGTGGTGGTCCAGGGGGAGGTAGTCCTGGTGGTGGTGGTGCTCCTGGCGGTGGTGGTGGTCCAGGAAGTAGTGGTGGCAGCGGCCGTGGAAGACGGGGGGCTCCACCAAGGGGTGGAGGAGGAAGGCGATGATGTTGGCGCAGCTCCTGAAACACACACAGACTTAGTTACGAAAAGAAAAAAAATAATAAAATACCTATATGGGTGAATTTGTATTTAAAATGCAAATGTTTTAATTTCGGGAAATCTTGATGGATTCAAAGTAGAATCTCTCAATAAATGTAAAGTAGGTAATTACCATAGTCAATCTACTGAACTTGTACAATGTAGACGAGTGACCTACTGAAGTTGTGATGTCGCTACCTATGAATGAACATAATATGATGTAAAGTGGTGTTACCCGAGTCGAATATGGTGGTGAGCACGGGCGGCGCGGGCGTGCTGGGCGGCGCCGGGCGCGCGCAGGGCGCGTGGGGCGCGGGCGGCGGCGGCGCGGGGCGGCCCAGCGCGCGCGCGGCGGCTCGAAGCAGCGGGTAGGGTTCAGAGCAGCACGCGTTGCTGAAGTCGTCCAGGTCCAGCGACCACAGCGCCACCCCACCCAGGCCCTGCCGCAAGCCGTACTCCACCTGGGGTAACAATAAGCTCGTGAAAACATAATAGAGAAAGAGAGAGAGAGAGAGTTAAAGAACTCAAAACGTGCCTCATTTAAGCTCTCCACATTCGTAAAATTGACTTAAGTTGATCGAAGTTGGGGTAAGTACCTAGTAAGTCACAATCATGGAACTGCAAACCGCATACTACCTACTTCATACGACCAAAGCCGACGCTATCCGTACTTTTAACTTTCCGAGGTTCTTCAGCAAAGAATTTCGCAAAAGTGAAAAAAGACTAAAGATGTTAAATTAATAAAGTATAAGTTTGATACTTACTAAAAATGAGGATCTTTTGTGTAGAAATGATTTCTTTTCAATATGGAATTATTATTATTGAACGATGTGTGGAATACATGGTTTATGGTAATATGGTTTTCCGTTTTAATTTTTTACCGTAACATTTAAGCGAGCTTTTACGCTCCTCACAATTTTTTAAAATAAGACTTTTATTTTCTAAATGAAGTTCTGAAGACATGTTAGCTAATATCATGTGTCCTGTGGAATAAAAATGATTGAAAAACAATAAATCTGAATAAATTAAATATTAACCGTGCAATTATTGCGATTACGCAATTTCGATCAATAAAAAAACCTAATTATTTTCAAATAATATTTTAGTGATATCCAACTGGAAGTATCATCAAACTACTATTTCATAAAATACTGTCATGTATTAATAAGAATGATATAAAAAGTTGAGTTCACGCTTGTGTTGGTGATGCGCCAATAACAAGTTATTCACTTTACTTTTTAGGAGATCGTTTTTAGGTTTTATCACGTAATATAAAATAATTTAGCAAAAACCTTCTCAGAAATATTAAAACACGTATAAATATTTTTTGAATTCGTAAATAGTGAAAATGTCAAGGTCCGATTACCGAATACTTACTTACTTACTTAGTATCTACTGACGGAGTGACCGCTCACCAGTCAGAAGAATTATTCATCTTTATTGTAATTTTCATGAAAACGACAACTAATGGCATACCTGATAAATGACATACCTAGTAACTAGTAGCTAGTAATATAATATTGATCAAACTTGCTTCAAACAACAAAGACAGGCATTATTCGAATCCCGCCATCGACCAACATTAAATCTACCACGAACCGAAAACCCCTTAAATTACAATTTGACATCTCAACAGACGAAAAGTTTGGAAGGGAATATGGATATCTAGGCGTTTATAGGGCTTAATTGGCTGGGTTAATTGGCCACTTTGTGTAAAACAACATTCCACTTTTCGCCTAGTATCTGATAATATTCATATCTGCCAATTATCACAACTTATTCCGAGTTTAGCTTGAATTCAAATTATCCAAATACATGTAAAATATTTAGCACTCAGCTTAGATTCATTACACAGCTATGACTTTCATTTAAACGACCCTCTCCAAACAGGCTCAGGTGAGAGGGGATAATACATGTAAATGGGAAATTTTAGAATAAAATTAATAAAAGTGTTTCACCTTTTCCGCGATGGACGCCTGGTCTTCATATCCCACCCACTGGTCCTTGTTGTAGGCGTAGGGCCCCGCCCCCTCCTGGCGCCCCCCGCGCCAGCCCTGGCTCCTCACTGTAACAGGCAGCACACCGTCAGCCCCTCTACAGGCCACCATCGCCATCGCCAGGGTCACCATCACCAGCCCGCACATCATCACACACTAATCCACTAATCCACTAATCCACTAGGTCAGATATTCTTATTTCGGTGTATTATTATCAATCTCATGTTCTAATAGTCAAATCGACTGGAAAAAAACCCGATGGAAATAGGCAACGGACTAAATTACACTGTAAATGTAAATTATCCACGAAAATAAGCTTTTTTCAACGATTTCCAGATAATTTAAATCTACATTTTTCACAAACACGTATTTTAACGGGTCTAAGGAAAAGCAACCCCATTGGGTTAGATTAGGCTTAGGAGATTAGGGAGATTACAAAGTTTAATTATAATATCCACGCGTATTTCAACGATTTCCGGAAGATTCAAGGTAGACACATTCTTTACAAATCTGATGGAGGTAACCCAACACAAGACCTTTTTAAAACTTTTAATTTCCTTCCTTCCCCCTGTCCGCACCTAATTAATGGGTGCATAGGGCACAATGCGTTGTACACAAGCACCAAGTACACTGTACACTGTACACTATACACTTGAAATGTTAATTCTCCATTAATTCGCCAATTGCTGCTGACCGAATGGTGTTGCCTACTGACCCAATAAGACTGTCAACAGAGAAGACGCATCCTCCACCAGTTACCAGTGACCACCAGTGGAGGCAATACGAGTTTCTCGAAAATAAACATGACAAATTAACGGATGTATTTAACATTAACATGTTACGCACAAACTATAAACACGGTTGTTTGTTTTGGTATGAAGTACGATTGCTCACATTCTCCGGCGCACGTGCTCGGAGCCCAGAGCGGGAATATCGTGCTGGGTACATCATTATCTACGGCTTTATTTCATTATTCTCTCTCTCCTCATATCCAATTACCGCCTGATAAATACACATGTTCGTGACGTCACGCCGCGACAGGTTGCCGCTAATGACCCGTGACATTTCAGGCTATTCAATCAAAAAACTGTTTATTCGAGGTCATCCTTTTTTTGTTATTATAATGTTTACCATTAGAAATATGGTTATTATTCAATTTGTATTATGTTTAACGCATCGTAAAATGATTCCAAATATCACATTAAAGTGGAGTAATATATTTTTCATAAAGCTCGGATTTTCCATATTTTATTTCAATGGATTTTCAACTGCGAGTTTAGACTCCTGATGGGGATCACGGGATTCATTAGGAATTTAGAGGCTCGTTGTATGATTATTCGAAGTGTAAACATGCATCCTTTATGTTTCACTGCAGTTAGGATACTTTATCATTATTTATACTAATAAACTTCCATAACAGAAAGAAAATTTCTTTTTATTTACACATTTAATGTGGACATTCGTGGAGCATTTTTTTATTCTCATAAATTTATTTATTTAACCATGTCAGGAGGCCCAATAAAATAGAGAGCAAGTCCCCGCTAAAAAAATTGCAGTTTAGCTAAAACTTCACTTTAAAAAAAATATATATATGTACATGTGAAAAAAAACAGCCCACCAACACCCAGAATCCCAGCTTAAAAACTGTTTAGCAGTTAAGCGGAAATTCAACCTTATATATATGTAAAAACAAATAAATAATTTTTTTTTTAAATAATAAAAAAATAAAAAAATACAGAAAAATCACTTTTGAATTTTGTGTTTTCTCTGAGAACATCTTGAGTCCAGCATCTTAGCCACTATGCTACGGAGGTCGTGATTATTCATGAAATCGAATTTCAAAACATAAAATTATTTATTACATTTAATATGAAATCCTCAATTAGTTTATTAATATATATATATATATATTATATCAAAGCTGTTCATATTTCAAATAGTAACTAGTTTAAATATTACCGTTGTTGCAGATCTCGTAGTAAGCCAACATCCCGGGCTGCTTGGTGAGGTCTCCGGGCAGACCTGGTCCCGCGGCCGGCGCCCCCGGCCCGGGCTGCGCCCCGGCGGAGCCCGCCAGCTGGTAGCTCTGTCCGTACATCGCCAGCCCTAGCAGCAGCTTGCCGGGCTCCGCCCCCCCGGCGATCAGGTGCTTGATGGCGAAGTCCTGGAGAAACATGAAGATGTTGATATACAATGAAAGTCCCACCATTTCCCTAGACCGTCTAACAGACTTTTGAGGCTTTTGTCAGTCCTGCACAACTCTACCGATTTTTTAAAGCTAATTCGTGAAATTTAATGGATTCAATTGGGGTTAATGTATTTATGGAAATCTTATAGCCCAGACAGTGGTTATGAAAGTATTTTGTCGGGTATCTTCTATTTTTGGCTTTTTTCCAGCTATACGTGTTAATATAAGAGTTATTAATTGACCCGTAGGTTTTCGAATTGAGTGAACGCGGGTAGCGGTCCTGGGGGCGCGTTGCAGGGGGCTGCCGTGCTTTATTGGAGGCCTCCCAGCCGCCAATAGTCGTATCGTCATGGCGCTGAAGAAGCTGGCGGCGCGGGACAGGCGGGGCAGGTCGTAATAAGAATCACCTTTGTGCAATTTTACACCCCAGCTCCATGGGCGGACTCTGGCGGCTGAACTCTTCAGATAGCTCAGATTAAACGTTCAATATTACATTATCAAGGAGCTTATGATGTAGAGAGAGGATGTTTTCTACTTGTACTAGGGCAAATATCTAACAGTACATATTCTATTTTGTAAACGGCAAAGCACCCTACGTCGAGTGATACATTACCAACCATAGTAGAATCTACACATATATGTCTAATGTCGTAAAGCGGACCGAAATTGCTAAATTGTGCAGGGGGCTGCCGTGCTAATTATTATTATAGTGATTCGTGGTAGGAACCAGAGTAGGTACTTGAAATCAAAAGTTGGCGCGGGACAGTATTCGTAGAACAACGCCACGTCTGATTCACAATTTGTACTAAAGGATAGATTCCACCCCCAGCTTGATGGGCCCCCCTTTCGGCTGAACTCTTCAGATACAAGGCCCCCCTGGACGTTTAACCTTACATTTCAAATTAAATAAAATGGGGAGAGAGGTTTTCCTACTAGTAGGGCAAACATCTAACAGTACATATTCTATTTTGTAAACGGCAAAGCACATATGTCATAGTGATACATTACATGACACTACACCTACACATATATGTCTAATGTCGTAAAAATGACCGATAATTGCTATTTAATTGAGGTAAAAAAGTACACCAATAACATTATTTTAAAATATTGTAATTTCTACTAAGGAACCTCAGTGGGTACTTGATTGCTTCCCAGGCTCCCCTGAATACAGAGCCCAGAGTATTCGTTTCTACGCCCCCTGGGGGCAGGTGGCCCACTTTGGGATATTGGTCTAAACGTTTACAAGTAACGACTCTTCAATTTAATGTAAAAAACAATATTACTTAATGCCATAATCAAAGGGGGTAGCCAGAGAGGATAGTACGTCACACCACTCATCATTTAAAATATTATAAGAAAATAGGGATGGCAGAACGCAAAATCACATATTTATTATGATCACTTTGTTTCTCTCGAAACGAATCAAAAGTAAAATGGCGAACAGATTTTAATTAATTTTGTAATTTAAAACTGTTGGTTTATTTGTTTAGTGTTTTGAACACGTGTGTTATTTAGTACCAAATTAATGTTAACTGAAAAATTTAAATTACACGCTAAAATATTTATATTTTTCGCGATTACGTCATGTCGGGAAAATTATCTATTTGCAATTTATTGAAATGTCGTAACAACAATATGTCAACATGACACATCTTGTGTATTCAAGATTCTCAGGATAACGACTCCATGTGGTGACAGATAATAATTTTAGTCAGTTCCTCACAAATGCTATTGAACAAACAAACAAATAACAATTTCAGAATTGATTAAAATAGTTGACAAACTAGTTCATGGGTATCTTTTAAAACAAGAAGAACCATTGACATAATATTGTCTCATATAATCATGATATCGATTTAAAAATAGCAAAAAATAACATCAAGTAAATAATTACACGTGGGTTTCGTGCTTAACCGTCCGCTTAGTTTGTATTACGCACTTTATACGGGACCGAAAACTGTGCAGTTTCTTGTTCAGAAAACTGTACAGTTTCTTGTGCCGTGTGCAGTTCCTTGTTCAGAAAACTGTACAGTAGTATGTCAAAAGACACGCTAAATTTGCACACAGGAAATTGTTAATATTGCTAAAAATGTAAATATGCTATTAATTATTTAAATATAAAAATACTTGGTACATTTCCACTTTTATTTATTTGACCAGTTAGCGCTTTCACCCTGTTACGGGCATCTTCAGACTGGTAACATGTTGTACAAGCCAGTATAATGTAACTAACTAGCTAACTAACCATCACGCCATTTCTCCGAAGGTGTAGGCAGAGAGGATAGAACGCCACACCACTCTGTCCTGGCATACTTCCCTTGCTTCCTCCACATTCATACATCTACTCATGCACGCACGTCGATTATTCCGACTTCTTACATGCCACTTTCAAGCACTTGTTTTACTTGATCATGCCATGTCTTTCTCGGCCTTCCTCGACTTCTTAGTTAATGGTGCCTTAAAGTCGGTAGTGTCTAATAAGTGCTTATCAAAAGAGGCTAAATTGGGAGTGCATAATGGAGTTCTGGTACCAACCCTTATGTATGGAAGCGAAGCATGAAGTTGGAAAAATAAAGATGAAAGTAGATTGAATGCAGTTGAAATGCAATCTCTCAGGCTAATGTGTGGTCAAACTATGTACTGAAAGTGGAAATTAGAGCAGAATGCAAGGCTGAGAAAAGCATTATCGACAAAATTAAGAAAGGTCTTTTACGTTGGTTCTGTCATGTAGAGCGAATAGATGATGAAAGAACGGCTAAAAAAAATATATGATGCGACTGTGCCTGGATGTAGTATAATTTAAAAATTGTTATTTATACTATTGACTTGTACAACATGTTATAATGTAACAACTGGTATGTCGAATGAACTTTACAAGTTGCTACGTGTATGTATAGTGCAACCAACAACGCCATATAATCATATTTGTGAAGAAATATACTTGAATCGCGTGAATGCATAAATATGATGCTGTAAAGGGTTAATATTACCACTGCTATAAAGCATAATAATATCAATGTTGAATATTTCCTATTTATAATAGTTATAAGAAGTACTCGCTTGACTTAGTTTCAGTTCAGAAGGAAGGGTATGGGTATTCACCTGCACCAGCTTAGTGAAGTTGGGTTTGTCCTCCGGCGGCCCCCTGGAGCAGCCACTCTGCCAGCAGCGCGGGTAGTTCCAGTCCAGGTGCAGCCCGCGGAAGCCGTGGCGCCCCAGGAACGCCACCGTGGCCGTCACGAAGGCCGCTCGCCGCGCCGCGCTCCCCGCCAGCCGGCTGTACTTGTCCCCCGCCGAGTCCGTCCAGCCGCCCAGCCCCAGCAGCACCTTGGTGTCGCGCAGAGACGTCACGCGCGCGTACAGGTCTGGGGAGGACACACTAACTAGTGACTAGGGAATTGTCTAGTGAGGAGAGTCTGCCAGCCGCCCAGCCCCAGCAGCACCTTGGTGTCGCGCACACTCACTCTAGTAACTGGGAAACTGTCTACTAAGAACACTCCAGTAAGTGGAAAACACTCCAGTAAGTGGAAAACACTCCAGTAAGTGGAAAAAAGCCTAGTAACTGCAATACATTATAGCAAGTGGAAAACTGCTTTTCAAGTGAAAGAAAGACTGTCATGTAAAAAAAAAAAATTCTTTTGTTGGAATGGCAATAAGATCTCATCGTACTATTATACTGTTTAAATAATTCGCACTACGAATACTAGACTGCACTAAATATTAACTTGTCGAATATGAATACCACGTTATAGCTTACAATAACATGTTTCTACCTCTATCCTATATCGAGATATTACATTTTTGAAATCCTATATCTATGAAACTACTACTACTACTACTTTCCCTTATCCGCACCCAATGGTGCATAGGGCACCGCATCGGTACACCAAGTGCAATGTATATTGATAATTTTACTACACGAAGGTAGGATGATCAGTCTCACGCTTCAGAACCACTCCAAGGTATCACACATGAAACATTAATATGAAAATCACATGTAAATAAATATTTCACGTTGACCCTTTACGGAATCGAACCCGCGACCTCATGCACGGTAGCTTAAATGCGTTACCACTATGCTACGAGGCGGATGAAATCTATTACTACTGAAATAAAATCACATTTTTGCGATTTCCTAAAAGTGGACTTTTGAAAGTTTGAGCATTTAGGATTTACGGTGCGAATTCCTTACTGTTGTCTATATCCGCCCACGGGTCGAACTCCTTGGGCAGCAGGCTGTCTGGGTCCAGGGAGGCGTAGGCGTACACCACGTGACTACACAGGCGCGGGTCCACGTGCTCCGGGACGTACTTCCCCTCCCCCTTGCGGTAGAACGCCCAGTTGGTGACGTAGCACACCGACAGCTTGTCTTTCCCTAAAACACAACCCATACAATCATTTCTCAATACTACTCGGAGTTCTCATCAACGCAACGCAACGCCATATGATATGTTCATCCCTGAACTTACCAGATTGCCTAATTTGATAAAATTCTCTGGTAAGATCCTTGTCAATCAGTTGAGCGTTATGCTCAGTTTTTGGTAGAAACCCATTTCTTGTTTTTCCTGGGAGACAGTTCTCAGGATCCATTACTCTAAAACAATAAACATTACCATTAATTAACTCAATTATTGTGCCAAAGCACACACGAGTATTTTAATAGCGTAGAAATAGATATGCTTCTTCTATGAGTTTTTCGAAAGCTGCATTCATGAATTTTTTTACAATTTTTACATTCATATTAAATTTCCACATACTTCCGTCTTGTTTGAATATGATTACCGGCAGATTGCTGCTCCAGAGTCGAAAAGCGTTCCTTGTGGACAGTTAACGTGGAACTTCTGCCGCCGGCGACACAGGAAGAACGCCCCGCAGTTGGAAGGGTCGGACAAGAGTGATCCTGCCTCCTCCTCCTCGCTCATGCTGCAAGATCCTACGGCCCGCATACCCTCACTGGACACCACGGGTACTTCTGGGGATTATATTCGTTTCAATATTATATGAATAAAAAAATATTACCTAGAAAATTATGAAGACAAATCATTCAGATCTCAAGTTTGTGTTTAATTTAAATTGGAAGATATTAAGATAGCAATTGAGTTTATGGCAAGAGGCTTTTTTAGTTTATGAATTACCAGCACCTATCAGAGTAGGTACATGAAAATAATTCAACTAAATTAATTCCGAAGAATTGAACATGGAATAGACAATTTTACCCTTGAGTGTGTTAGAGAGGGCGGTCAACAGGGGCCAGGGCTGTCCACATAGTCCCCTGAAATCATCCAAGTCGGCGGCCCATATAGCTCCACCTCCCAGGTTCATGGATTGCACGTACAACATCTGCAAAACATCACTCCTAATTACTTAGAATCGCTTCTTCACCTCACTCCAAATCAGACATTAAATTATTTCCTAAAATTTAGAATTTCACTTTAATTGAATAAGTTAAAATTTATATTCAATATTAAAGACATTCAAAATATTTGTAAATTTATCTCTTTAGGTTTTTACAGAGTCTTCCTGTAAACCTTTAGACCTACTTTCCACACATTCTTAAATCTCTCGGTTAATGGTCTCTATTTATGGTCCATCAAGATTCACCCGAGTAACTGCCTCCTTTATTATTATAATAATATGGACATTATTTACATAGTTATTCTTCCATTAGTATCTGTAGGAAAAGAAATAAAAAACAAGCTGAAAACTCACCTTATTTTTGACAGATTCCACGTCATCATATCCAACCCACTGGTCACCCTTCACAATATATGGACTCCCAGCGGCGTCACGCTCCCTGCGCCATTCTCCAGATTCCACAGCTTCGCAAATCTGAATAAAAAACCATCTTTATATGGTGCCATGGTAAGATAATCAAGTCGTGAGTATGGCTTATTGGGTGGCAGGAGGTCGTAAGTGTTAACGGTTTGAATAATTACCTCGAAGTAGGCCAGCATTCCTTTAGTAGCCGTGTAGGCTCCGGCCTCCCCGGGGCCCTTAGCCCTGCTCCCGGGGAGCGAGGAGGACGGGTCCTCGAGCTGAAAGGAGCGCCCGAACAGGGGCACTCCTAGCACTAGGCGAGATCGCGGAAGTCCACGCTTCAACCAAAACTTTACGGCGTAATCCTGTAATATAGAAATTGGTAACGATGAATAACAAAAAAAAATTGTCTCGCAAAATTTAACATGTCACGATCACATCGTCTACATAATATGAGACGTTTTATCAGTAGACGCGTCAATATAACTTAGCCCTAATTTGGTTCAACTATTAAAACGAACAAAATAGACGAAAATGATGTCCATTACTGACGAAGACAGGTCTGGTGGTGATGCTGTAACTCACCACATTGTAGAAGGCATCAGTCGTGGCCGAGTCGGAGGGTCGCGGCAGCAGCGGGGAGTGGTGGTCCGCCACGGAGCAGGAGTCCCTCTCGGCGTGGAGGTCGTAGGCCTATTATAACTTTAAACGTTTTTCGCAAATCAGACTTACCTGGAGGCGGGAACAGCCAAACTAACGAGAAGTCCCTCAGGATCGAAGGCTTTTCTAATCTCCCGAAGTAACAGCACCAAGTTCTGCTTGTCATCAACATTACCACCCAAGTCCTCGGCTCCTGTACATTTACATTCAACCTATTAGAAGTCATTTCATGAGATCAAATTCAATTAACTGCATTATCATCATCATTTTTGTAAAGCCAAAATTTATAAAATTATAACATTACTGAAGACTGTAAGTTAATCCACAAAAAATCACAATAATAGGAACTATACTATCTCATTTTTTATTTCTAGATGAATTTATTCGAAATCTACAGCTTATTCATGAAATTTTTATTGATATAATAATAAATTAATGACATTCTAAATAATGATTACCGCCGTATTTTGTGAAGAAATTATTGTCTTCCGTGTGTTGTGCGCCTTAATTCTTTTGATACAATTTACATAGCACAATGTTAATACGTTTGCGGCTAATGTGGGTAGCAAAGGAGGTGTAGAGGAAATAATGTATCATTAATTTATTGCACATTTTTATTTCTACTACTTAATGTTAACATTTTTTAGCAAATGCATTAAATAGATATTCACCGAAGAGTTTTTAATCACAGGTTTTAACACAAATATCAGGAGACTTTAATTCGTATTAGTTTGAATATTAGAATGTATGTGAGTACCACCATTGATTTAAATCGATCTAATGAATACCAAAAAAATAAAGTAAATACAAACTGGAAGTAAGTATTTGATGTACCTCTCCGAAAAAAAATCAATCACAATTATTTCACATTACATTTTTTTCGTTTCAGCTTCAAATAGTGAATAGATCCCCACAAAGCCTTTTATCAAAAGAGCTGCAAACATTTTCCCTGGAGACACTGAGGGATCGATCCCACCTCCACCTGCGACTGTTATAGAGTCCTTAAGGACTCTCTGTTAGCCACGCTGTTTTATGCAGGACTATGCTGTTGCAAATGCATAAGCAAATTGCAGGGCCAAAGTTTCCAAGTGAAGTTAAGTCAAGAGGGCGACAGCATCGATCAAGTCAAAAGAAAATCATGATGCCGCCACCCTTACGATCCTTCAGTGTCTCCATATCGTAATTCTCTTTTTTTTATCTTTATTAATGTGCATAAATATATAAAACAGAGACAGATTAAAACAGATTTCCCTAGAGACAGTGTATTAGTTACAAACCAGGGTACTGCCAGTGCAGATCTAGTCCGTCGAAGCCGTGCTCCCGGCAGAAGGCGACCGCGCCGCGGGCGAAGGCGGCCCTGGTGCGAGGCAGCGCGGCCAGCCGCGACAGGCGGCGCGCGGCCTGACCGCGCGGCCCGCCTGCAGACACCAGCACCCGCAGCTCCGGCTGCCCGCGCTTCAGCCCCGTCACGCTGCGGTAGCCGCCTACAAACATTTACTATTCTTTCTAAAATGGTCATATTATGTCATTCGACCCATCGTAGATTCTACAGTACAAAACAGAAAAATATACAGTCCTATAAATTTGCACACTTTAGATTAGGTTCCAATGGTTTAGTGACTAAACCGCAAAACAAACAATTAGAAGAATTAATTTCGTATGGCAGGAAACATCATTTATCGTAGATCGTAGGACAGTAGTTGTTCCATTAATGTGAAGTCAAATTTATAGTTAAAAATAACATTTAAAATTTGTTTGTTTGTACATTTTTATTTAGCCATAAAATTTTTTTTACAGCTAATATAATATAATAATACATTTTTTTAATTTTTAATCTAAATATTTATAACTGATCACAAAGATGCTTTTTATGTTTTAATAGGTATACACTGATTTCAAATATCTTAATTTCGTATATATAGTGTGAGAAATAAAATCTCTTACGAATATTCCGGCAAGTGGTTCTATTCTTGTTACCATTCCAAATAAAAACCTCATGATTCCTGGTTGAATAGGGTAACTGCAATACCTTATTGTTGTTATAGTGCGTTCCTCATATTTTCTTGGCATTTGACAATGAATATTTGTCTCCAGCGGCTTGGCTTACCTTGTACGATATCGTATTCGTGGTCACTGGGTATCAGCTCGAGCTGGTGCGGGTCCACGTTGGCGAAGGCGTAGAGGACGTGCGAGCAGGCGGGCGGCAGCCACGCGGCCGAGAAGGCGAGCGGCGCGGGCCGGTAGGCCGCCCAGCCGGACACGTAGCACACCACGCGGCGGCCCGCGCCGGCCTCCTCGCCGCTCTCCTCGCCGGCCTCCTCGCCGGCCTCCTCGCCGGCCGCCTTGTACTGCGCCGGGGACTGCACCAGCTGCTGGTAGCTGTTGTCGATGCGGAACCTGTCGATCGGTCGCCTGGAAAGGGAAATCATTAGATGGATCTTGTTGATAGTAATAATGCATTTACATCACTTTTTACATGCTCATGCTTGTTGCTCATAGACGGTGATGGGTAACAGCATGTTTGGGTGATTATTAGCTGACTTACTGGTCTGCCATGTGGTAGGCGGCATAGTGCGCCTGCGAGGCGGACTGCGGGGGCCGGTCGTTCAGAGGGCGCGCCGCCCCGTAGTACTGCAGGCGCTGCGCCAGCGGGGGCGCGGGGGACGTGAGCTGCGAGAACTGCTCCCGGACCCCCTCCGGTAACTCTATCAGGTAGTGGCTGCTGCCCGAATCCTGGAATTATACATTCACAATCAGCGTCAATTGAAAATATTCTACCTAATATTGGACCGAAAATCCCTGAAGTCTTTATAGTATACGTGTATTATTAACATTTAAAATGAATGTTATTCGTTCTTTTCTTCGTTCTATACACAAAAATATTTCCTTTTGTATCAAACTCCATATAAAATGAAGGATGGAAGAACTCTTCCTTAACTTAATAAAATTATCAATATGGCCGTGGACACCATGGTTGCGCCAATTTGCACAGGTTTTGATCCATTTTGGTACTTGAATATCCAGAATTGGTGGTTGTAACACTATGGGCTTTGTTATTTTTATCACGCGCTGGAATTTTGGAAAGGCTGCTTCCTGAGTACAATAGTGCTGTCAAAATCTCGATTCTTGTCGCCCATCGCATAGAACTATTATATTTACATATAGCATTTAGCATATCTACATATTTATCGCACCCATTATCAAGTATCAAGATAGGAAGCCCCAGGAGCTGGCCAGCTGTACAGAAGTGCCGGAATCCAGAACTCTGATGAGGGATTTTAATTTCATTGCCTGTAGTTTTTGAAATCACAAGTTCTGGATTTGAAGTTTAAAGTAGATTGGTCAGAGGTTGTCTGAAATTTTAATCTTTTGCTATTTACACGCTGGAGATCGCATCTGTGTCCTTCGTCATCATAGCAAGTATCGTTGCTCACGGATAGGTCAAGTGGACTGGACTATGACTATTACTACTACTACAACAAGATTCTTTTTTACTACAACTCCCTACGTCTAATACGCCTAAAACTAATATGTAAGCAATCTGTGTCCATAATGTACTTTCATCTGAAAAAAATGATGTGTTCATTGACGTAGTAATGTTATAGTCGTTCATATAATTTTAAGTAATATTTACATTTTCACAAAATTTATTACAGATTATCATGATTAACGAGTTTACCGTCTTCGGGTCAACGGCATTGATTTAAAATTCGCGAATTATAAAACCAAAACTCGTATCGGGAGGAATCCTAAAACTACGATAAATATGCCGGGCCATTGATCCCGAACGAATCTATTATCAAGTGGTGAATAGTGAATACCATAGTTCGTCACGCCCACATAATGTTACTGTGTACGATATACGAGTGTTGCACATTACAGATATCGGGAAAGGCTGTGGCGATCAGTAACAAATGACCGCCTTAATCTCGTATTAATGTTGTTTATACAAAGATCAAGGTTCGTGTGGACCCTTTGGACCGATAACTTACGAGGAGGCTGTAGACAAGAAAGGAAACAAACAAGCAAGAGAATAATGCAGCAACATTGGTAATAAAGTTCCTATGCATAATAAGAACTCAGTAGGCTTTGCAATAATCCCTCTTTCTCAGCAACGAATGATTTGAACACAAGATTCGTCAAAGTGATGAACGGCTAAATCGTCGGTAGCTTTTAGGTGACAAAGTTAAATATTTGCTTCTCGATTCTATTCTCGTTTGCAAACAGTGCAAACAGTATTCTTCGTATAAGTATGATTCAATAAGTTTTTCAGATGAAATTCCGTGTAATTCCAGTATTTTTTTGTAAACTTTAGGTGATCAAAAAATTAGTAAATACCTGCTGTATCTTGTCTGGCGGCGCCTGGTTCTTGTTGGTGCCCTGCGCCCAGGGGTCGATCCCCAGGGACTCGAGCTCGTCCGTGAGGGCGAACAGGCCGTCGTCGTACGCCGGGGGGCGGCGCTCCACGGCGTCCCTCAGCGGCAGGCGCGCGGCCCCCGAGCTGCTCTCCTGGCGGAGGTACCTAAGGGAATTTTATATCACTTTGGTCAATTAAGTTTCACCAGCACGATTACATAACCATAGTGTATTGCGAATTTGCAATTATTTATTGGACACCGGATTCCTTAGTATTGCTGATCCTCTTTTTAGAGTAGGTGTTTTATTAATTTGTTACTTAAAGCTATAACCACAACTCCAGATTCTAGTTTTCATGTTTTAACAATCGGACTGTATGTTTAGTCAGAAAAATTGATTCGTTTTGAGACTCTTTTTTTCTTAGTGTAGATAGCATTCAGCTAAGGCTGCGATGACCTCATATTTTATTGTTAGTATGAGAAAAACCAGTGTCTAACTACTCGACTTACAGAACAGAACAATATTAAGGAACACTGTTCACAGGAAAGACGTACATATAGCTTAGTTCGAGGGTGATCACATTATCAGTAATGCAGCATGTAGAAAGATGATATTTCAGGTTTTCAATACGATTTAATTTCTATTGTATGATAGAAGGACCCAAAAATTTACACTGTGACACGCCTTTATCGTGTTCTTCGTAATTCTAAATTTAATTTTAAATTAAATAATCCCATTGTAAGCATAAATTATAAACTTTTTATAAATACTTTTTAACATACAAACATTAGAAAATAAAAGAATATTAAATGATTTGCTCTTTCTGTTCAAAGTATTAAAATCATGTTTGATTGTTGTCAACTAACAAATTTAATTAGTATACGAGTGCCTGGTCGAGTTACCAGTAGTAATGCACTATTTTACTGTAGCCAATCATCGATCAATTACAGTGCTAACTCACCGATACGAAGAATGCACGCACTGGCTAACAAGGTGTGTCTGGATGCCATCTCTGGCGGTAATAAATAGCTACCTACAGTGTAATCATTTAAAAATGTCCATGTAAAAGCCCTATGGGCGTAAAAACAATAACATAAATAAATAAATAAATACTGATTTCCTTTCTTTAAAATAGAAATGGATATGAAATGATGTGTGAATGTGGAAGAAGCTATGGAAGTGTACCAGAACAGAATGGTGTGGCGTTCTATCGTCTCTGCCGACCCCTTCGTTAGTTGTGCAATGTGCATGGCATTGCATTGGTAACTGCTGAAAGTGCGGCGTATACTATCTACGTATACAAAGGTAAAATGATTAGTGTTAGCAACTGATTTGGCAAGTTTGCTGACTCACATTGGTGGCACACTCTCCACGGCGGAGCGGAGCGGCAGGCGCCGGGAGCCGAACTCCTCGGGCACCGCCACCCGCAGCGCGGCGCTGTGGTCGGGGGCGCCGCGCCCGGGGGCTCCCCCGGCGGGGGCGCTCTCCACGGCGGCGCGGCTGAAGGGGCGGGGGGCGCGGGGGGCGCGCCGCCCCCGCAGGCTGCCCGCCTGCGCGCACAGCGCCAGGGCCAGCAGCCCCAGCGCCACTAATCTCATACCCTGAGGAGGAGACAATGTTTCATTTTACAAGTGTAGCTAGCTTGTTCTTATAAATGATGTATTAAAGTTACTTATTATTTTATATTATAGTGCATGAATAGAAATTCGACTTGATTAAAACGTTTAATTTTTTTTTCTATAATTCACTTCATTAGACTTCATAGTCTTTGTTATTATTATATTTATAACAACAATAATACCATTCTAAGTAATACCTACATAGATTTCTGAAAACGAATGGGAAATAATCTGTTTTTTATTACCGTTGTTGTACGATCTTCCTTCGATAGCCCTGGGACTGTAAAGCAGGGTGCTCGCTTCCTCGTATCACGTTTTGAAGAAATGGGGGGACAATAAACGCGATGTTCGTTTAATACAAATGCCAATCTAGGAAAATGACGGGAAAAGGGACTTACGGTTTTTCTCCTCGGCACGACACTCCAAATTGCACTTGTTGGTTGTTTTGGTTTTCACTTGGTTTTTGATAACGTTACGATAATGGCACGGCCCGCGTTATCGTTCGATTTTATGTTGTATGTTGTTGTTGTTGTTGGTTCAAGGGTAATGACTCGACTGTCGAATGTCTTCTCAGAGAAGTTTTGTTGCCGGCCGCTAGGAGGGGATATACAGGGGACAAGAAGGACAAAATTGACATTTGACGAAATATTAATAAGTCAGTCCTGAACATACTCCCCCGCGCTGCGGAATATGACGGCATATTCCCAGTAAGTGGTTCTGTTTTGGTTAACGATTAAAGGAAACATGCCGATTATTGATATGCTGTATGATGAGATTACGTTTTGAATGATACGATTGTTAATGCTAGAACTACGTAAGTAAACAACTGCTGCATAACCAGATTCACTGGCATCACAGAATCCATGAACTTGACGCTCATGAGATTTGTTGTCAGTGATGCGTCTGTCCAATTGAATTTGTACGAGGTTAGGTAATTGCGCTGTGTACCTCACCCATGTGTTTTGAATGTCATTTGGGACCGGGTTATCCCAAGACACTCCGAGTAACCAGAGTCGTTGTATCGACAACTTGGCCAAGAATGTTAAAGGTGATAAAAACCCAAGTGGGTCGTTTATCCGAGATAGTTTGGATAGCATAGTCCGTTTTGTGCATAATCTATTAAGCGGATTGATGTGATAAACAAATTGATATTCTAAAGAATTCCGTTCAAGCCCCAAAATGTTGATGAAATCACGATTGGAATCGAATTGGTCTTTCATTATTACGTCAGACGCAAGGGGAAACGACCTTTTCTCATCTCGTGCTAATTGATGCATGGTTCTAATAGCGAGAAAAGGAGCAGAAAAGATTCCAAACACAATACGTTGAAGTTGATATTCTTGAATGGGTTTATCGGAAGAACAGCGGAATAGAATACGTTGATGACTTCTAGTCATTTTGATTTGGCGGTACATCTGACGGATGTCCGCCGTGAAGACGACGGCATGAAGACGAAATCTCAAAAGAATTTCTACAATATCTGTTTGATACTTACACCCGATTGAAGGGGTGTCATTCAATGAGAAACCCCGCTCATCCTTAGATGAGGCATCAAAAACGACGCGGAGTTTGGTCGTAAGACTCTCGGGTTTTACGACTGCGTGGTGTGGAATATAATATGCCGAAGACGATTTACATTCATTGGGAGGAATGAGCTCCATATGATGGCTTGTTGAATATTCCAATATATGATCGTTGTATTCCTTTTGAACAGCCGAATTCTTTAGCAAGCGCTTCTCCAGATAACAGAATCGCCGCAACGCAATCGAATTGGAATGGACGAGAACCGGTGTTTGGAATTACGAAAGGGTAAATTCTACAACATAACGTTCATTGGATTCTCGGGAGTGAGTGTTCTGAAACATCTCCTCACATCGCTGGTCGTCGACCGAGAAATTCGATGGTTCAAACGTTGGGGATGTTTTCGGTCTTCCAAAGTTGTTGTACCGCACAATCTAATCGGGTATCGTCCGTTACAGACAATGAATGTGCCAGTAAATTGATTTGATTGTTTGAGCTGGCTGACAAGACTCTTCCCATTAAAATCCAACCGAAAACTGTGTTTATGGCTGTGGGAGCAGTTACTTCGTCCGCCTCTAATTTGCCTGGCAGAAGAAATTTGGGAAACAGTTCTCCACCGATTAAAATATCAATGGGACGAGGTTGGTTGTAGTGATTGTCCGCTAGCTTGATGTTTGATAAGTGACGATATTGTGATGTGATTTGATGGGTTGGCATGTCACCGCAAATACGATCCAGTGTGACAGCTTCGGTAAAATATACGGGATCTAATTTACCTATTGGCCGCAGCTCGATGCTTACTTTGTGAGCGAGGTGGTAGGGATCTGCCCAATGCCTGACATTGGGGTATCCACTTTAATGCGTTTTTAAACCTAGTCTATTCACGCACCGATTTGTAATAATATTAATTTGGCTACCAGGATCGAGAAGAATTCTAATGACTTGATGATTGCCATTAAAATCCCGTACTTCGACTTCCGCAGTCGCTAAGAGGACAAAAGAAGACGAAGGGTGTGAGGCCATTTGCGTGCTGCTGAGAGTAGTAACGGGAATGACAGAATCGTTTTTTGATGTGTTAGCGATAGGTTCGGAAGAATTTTGAACGTTAGAAAAGTTCGAAGAACACAAGTGTGTATTGTGGCGTGAATTGCATTTTTTGCAATTAAACGTTGATTTGCAGTTAGAACGGTCATGATTAGGTCGCAGGCAATTGCCACACAGCCTCTTTTGCTTAACTACATTCCAACGTTCCTGAACGGTCTTCGCCTTGAAATCTTCACATGAATATATAAAATGGTTTCCCGAACACAAGGGACACGTTGGTGCATGTGTCAACAATGTTGAAGACGGTTTCGATTTGCTCACCAACGTCCTCTTGATGATGACGTCAGGAGAACGATCTCTGGAAAGAATCGATCTTTCCAAAGCCTGACACCTATCTACAAGAAACTCATGTAATGTTGAGAAATCTGGAAAATCTACCCCCTTAATGGATAATTCAAATGCTTCACGTGAATTTTTATCTAGTTTCGTCAAAAGGGTGTGGAAAAGAATGAAATCCCAATCAGATGTGGGAAGTCCAAGCCCTTTTAGAATAGAAATATTTTCCTGAAAAATATCTAAAACTTTTCTCAAAGCCTGAGGTGAATCTGAAGTGATTTGTTTATTGTATAAGATCTCTTCCCAACATAAGAAAGCGAGATATCGTTTATTATTATATCGTGCTACTAATGCGTTAAATGCGTCGTTGTAATTATTACTAGTAATTGGAAATGCTCGAATGATGTTTACAGGCTGTCCTGACAGAGACGATATTAAATATTGGAATTTTTCCACGTTTGATAGATCCTTCCGATTATGAACTAAAACTTAAAAATAAATCATAAAATGCTGGGAACTCTTTGATTATGCCTGTAAATACGGGCAGTTTGATAAGAGGCAATTTTGCGTGATTATAAGTTACACACGATTCGGGTTTGACGTCTTTCGTTTCCGAAACTGGTACCGGTGGTAACAGTTGCCGCTTGATGTTGAATATCTCGCAAACGACTTCGTCCATTTGCTCTTGAATGATATTGTTCTCTTTTGTGGCCTCTTCGTCGTCAGAGATTTCGCACAAAATTTTGATTTGCGATTCATTGAAGGCCTCGATAATCGTATCTACGCGCTCACACCAAGATAAAAAACGTGGTATATTTTCCGGTTCGGAAATTGCATTGTTTCCCGATCGCAATGCATCTTTCAGCCTCTTAAAAGCATGATTTCGTCTAACAGTATTAACGTTCATGATGATAATTAAAGAAATTTTTTTAAAAATGTGTTTATATTAAGGTTGGAAATAATCTAGATTTGGTTAATACGATGAAGTTGATGTATACGATATACGATCTGGTTATTTTAAATAGAAATAATCGATTATCTCACAATAAAAATAACTGGTTAGAAATTAATCGAATATGACTAGGCAGCGTCAACCGACTATTCCTTACGTTTGCGTTGGTTAATTGATGAATAATCTTTGGCACCGAACAACTCGAAACTTTCGATTACCACAATCGGTTATCGGCACAATCGAATAATTCGGTTACGGAACATTCGCATCACTAGCACTACCAATATTGTTACGTTTCACCGCGCGTAAAGTGGGTACATTTAAAACATCACGAATGAAATAAATGCATCTAAATACGCGATGATGATTATAACTTTACTAGTAGTATTATAATCTGTGATTATATAACGATTATTTGATGTGTTTATGTTTGAACGATTTATGTTTGAAAATATGTATGATGATGAATATGATAACGCTTTTAAAAGTCAACCAAAACAGATTTATTTCTTCAAGACGCTTTACGAAGAAGCAAAATAGTCCGAATATATTTATCCGGTTCGAAGGACCAAAAATGTTGTACGATCTTCCTTCGATAGCCCTGGGACTGTAAAGCAGGGTGCTCGCTTCCTCGTATCACGTTTTGAAGAAATGGGGGGGACAATAAACGCGATGTTCGTTTAATACAAATGCCAATCTAGGAAAATGACGGGAAAAGGGACTTACGGTTTTCTCCTCGGCACGACACTCCAAATTGCACTTGTTGGTTGTTTTGGTTTTCACTTGGTTTTTGATAACGTTACGATAATGGCACGGCCCGCGTTATCGTTCGATTTTATGTTGTATGTTGTTGTTGTTGTTGTTGGTTCAAGGGTAATGACTCGACTGTCGAATGTCTTCTCAGAGAAGTTTTGTTGCCGGCCGCTAGGAGGGGATATACAGGGGACAAGAAGGACAAAATTGACATTTGACGAAATATTAATAAGTCAGTCCTGAACAACCGTACTCGTCGTACTTGGTCATGCCATGTCTTTCTCAGCCTTCCTCGGCTTCTAAATCCAGGCACCCTTGCATTTAATCTTCTTTTAGTCGTTCTTTCATCACTCATTCGCTCCACATAACCAAACCATCGTAAAGGCCTTTGCTTAATTTTGTCGATAATACTTATCTCGGCCTTGCACTCTGCTCTAATTTGGACATTTGTACACCTATCATACATAGTCTTACCACACATTCGCCGAGAGATCGCATTTCCACAGCATTCAGTCTACTTTCATCCTTCTTTTTTCCACACCACGCTTCACTACCATACATAAGGGTGGGTACCAGAACTTCGTTGTGTACTGCCAATTTTGCTTCCTTCGATAAGTTCTTATTTGCCACTATCGATATCAAGACACCATTAACTCTGTTTCCGGCACTAACCCTTCTCTCAATGGCCTTATCCACATTTCCGTCTCTTGTAAACATACTTCCCAAGTATACAAACTTCTGTGCATTGTACAATATTATATAGATATTCAGAGATAAATAATATGTAGAGCTATATCATGTTTGCATTTTCCATTTAAAATTATTTTATTTTGAACTACGCAATACCTACTTATAACTTCTAATAACTTTATTGCTTATTGGGAGATTTGAACAAAACATGCATTCATTCCATAAAAAAATTAAGAAATAAACTTTTTGAAATAACCTAACGATAAATTATATACATGGATACAAAAATATATAATAGATAACAGAAACAAATAGTTTTAGGTTCGCGAATTCGAAACTGGTTTGTTTACAAATAAATAGTGATGCCCATAACCCGTTACGATATCCGAATTAGTCGGTTATTTCATATGTCATGACTTATGAAATTTTCAGATGCACGCATGCACGCATCTGAAAATTTTGATAAACAGCTATCGGCACATTGACTAACCGAATATCCGTTATGCATAATAGCTTATGAAACAAATAACTGTTATTTTCGTAACCAACTAAAAAACTGGTTTCACCCCGGTGAGGTTTTTTGGGCACTACTAGTGGATAGTATTGGACATCTCGTGCAAACGTTTTTTTTTCATCATCGGTTATTAATTTCAGCCATAGTCAGTTAGTCAGATATTCCTATGACCGGTTACGATCATATATTTATGTCGGTTACGCGCATCACTAGAAATACATGGCAGCCGCGTGTCCAGTCCAGAGTAATGTATTCCGAAACAATCTCCCAACACATAATGCGAATATTATATTATTACGGAGAAATAAATATAATGCTAGAGACTAGAGACGTCTGCCGAACTAGTTTAATAGTAAGAGAAGAGCTGAACTTGGTAGACTTACCAACTCATATATTTCTGACGGTTTAAAAAAAATCATTTGTGAAAAGTTTTTTTTTCATTTTATCAATTTTAACGTCGTTACATTACATACATGTAAGTACCTAAGTAGATATACGAATGAAAATTATTCATGTTAATTAATAAGGAAAATACGATTAAAAAAATATATATATTACATTTTCTTATCGGAGCGTCCGCCTCATAGCACAGTGGTAGCGCATTTGTCTACCGTGCATGAGGTCGCGGGTTCGATTCCCGTAGAGGGTCAACATGAAAATATTTATTTACATGTGATTTTCGTATTAATATTAATTTCATGTGTGATACCTTGGACTGGTCATGAAGCGTATGACTGATCATCTTACCTTCATGCAATAATAGATAAATATAACCAAAAGGTGGTTAGACTAACACTAGAAATAAATAACAAGAAAATTATAGATGTCAAGGACCGACATTGACACTGAAATATTATTTTATAGCAAGCGTGTCGATATTCACGAGGTCGCATGTTCGATTCCTGCGTCAACAAGATTTTAATTTAAAATGTGGTCTCAACATAGACGAAAAGTTTGGAAGGGATTATGGATATATAGGCGTTTACAGGGCTTATGACCTGTCCATTGGCTGGGTTATAGTGGCCACTTGATGTATTACAACATATTCCCATTTCACCTAGTATTTATTAGCCCGTAATGGGTGAAATCAGTTTTTGTGTCCACAAGTATTTTGGACACAATCAATATGTTGTTTATAAAAATTAGCTGGTAAAAGTTATAAGCATAACACAAATTGAAGAGTCATCTTCAGGCGTTTCCTAGTAGGTGATATAATTCGTAAGAATCTCACTTGCAATCATAAAGGTTTCTGCTAAAATGCTTGGCAATTTTCTCAATGGATGACAGAGAGTGTTCACATGTGAAGCGTCTGCGCCATTTCACAGCATATACCTACACAAGTTCTGACAATTGGCAGATATGGATATCCCAATGCTAGGTGAAATGGGGAATGTTGTAATACATCAAGCGGCCACTTAACCAGCCAATGCCAGGGCATAAACCCTGTAAACGCTAGATATCCATATTTCCTTCCAACCTTCTCGTCTTCTGGTGAGATGTCAAATTGTAAAATGGGGTTTTTCACTTTAATATTTCATAGCATGAAGTGCACTGAAGTGTAAGTCTGATCATTCTTAACTCCATGTAATAAAATTACCAAAATACACCGCACTGGTGTAACATTTACATACGTCGTTCCCTATGCACCATTAGGTGCAGTTAAGAGAATGAATTCATGAATAATTCGTCGTCTTTTTTTGTAACTTTATTGGACCAGTTGCTCGATCACAGATCACTATCGAGTCGGTAATAAACGATTTCTTACCATAGGGATTGTTTAACGTTTTCGCGATCACAATGGAACACGCGTTAAAAGTTATCGATCGGGATTATTAAACGAGCGCTTCTAGTCGCTGCCAATTCCCGAGATATATCTTATTCGCATAACATACCTTCATTCAAATCTTTCTCGAGTGCCGTATTGCATATAGCCGGTTTTCGGCAAGCCCAAATATTGAGAAAAGCAGTCGACCATAATAAACAATCCGACAAGCGCGTTAATTTGACGTTTGACGTACGGCCGCGATATCGCGTGCATCGGCTCCGCTCGGCTGCAGATCGGGCAATGCTCGGCTCGGAGAACGTGGTATGGAACGTATGTTCTTTTGTGATCGGTCAAATCGTTAGCGTTAGCACGTGGTTAGCACGTTTTTTACTATGTCGATAGTTATCTGTGATTGAGCTCCTGAATACACAATATTGGCGGATGATCAAATTTCCTTGTACTCACGTGTTTCTGTGTAAATTGTGCGGATAGTGGATACAAGTAAATGTCGTGGTCGTGTCGTGTCGTGGTCGGTGCCGCGGCGGTAACACGACGCACAACGCACTACGCGTAACCGTTGGATTCCGAATTCGCGGGAGACAAGAGACAATGACCCCGACACAAAGAGAGAAGAAGAAGGAACCAACTCAACTTCAGTACAAAATTATCCAATCCGATACAACTTGTTCCTGTACAGTACACTGTCCACTGTACTGTATCACAAACTTACATTATTCGACAATGTTTTGTAACAAAGACCGGACCAACAATATAATTCTTTATCAATTATTCAGAATTGACTTATTTTTATAGTGTAAAAGTAATATGATCAGATGTTTTTTAGTTAATCAGTGGTCAGATCAGTTCAGATTATCCTCCTTGGGTTTAAGACTAAAGTACCAATTTAATAGGTGCACGATTTGACATTATCGTCAGTTTTAAAAGTGATGTGGACTTGCTCAACATCAATTAATGTGAAAGAATCGATCGGACGTTCAAAACAGTAATCTTATACTATGTGAATTAGAATTCATTACTATGAAAGAAAGATATTATTTTAAAAAAGAAGGAATAACCCCCTTAGTTCTCAATTAGTAAGGCTTGTCAGCAGGTAGAAGAGAGGATATGAGAAGAGGTACTAAAAATACCCACAACACCCATGACCAATTAAGACATTATGTCCATAGTCTGATGTGAAAATATTCCATCACAATAATCATGTCGATAGCTACTTAATAGCACATTCGATTTTTGTGTCAAATCCTCTGGAAGCTTTTCTTCCAATTGTTGCATGCACGAACCTTTGTTCGCTGATGCAACATGGTAACGGACGTTTAGGAACAAAAAAGTTATTCTGTTTGAAATGGTTTAATTAGTGGAAAGTAAATCGTAAAATTACCTTAATATTGTCCATTATTACAATAAATATGTAATCGTAAATGAAAAATTATAAGCAATATTTGATTTATAAACTTCGAAAAAAATAAATACAATTTGGTCCCGGTTAACAAGGATATGCTGTTGAGACTTTGATAATGTCAAAGTGACTCTTAAATGGCCCAAAAAATCACTTATACAGCATACCGACGCCTCGCGCCTGTTTTGATACAACGAAGCGGAAACAAATTACTATAGTGGCGAAAATTAAAAAGTAACTACAATGAATAAAATTAGTTATAAATTTACAATTATTCACAATGAATAGTACTAATCAATCATCTACGTTTTATCAATTATACTTTAAATATCGTCTACATAACCGAAACCTATCTACCATCCTATATTGATTCATTAAATCATTCTCTCTTGTTTTGGCTTCAAAAATAAAAGTCATGATATAAAATTGTTACCGATTGTGTTTTTAAGTATATCGTTGACCACATTTGACAGACAAATTATTTTCAAAATATCATTATCACATAAACAATCCGCCCCTGTAACAAGTAGAAGCTCTGAGTAGATGCCTATTTAATATTAATTTTAACGGTAACGTGTTTTTGTTGGAATTAATCACTATTTGTCAAGCACTCAAGGTTGTGTCAATTTGATCACTCAAAACAATCTTTAATAATCTTGTAGCACTTAATCATGAAAAATTTAAACCAGAATAACATGAATATCAAATGTTATAAATCCTATATACATAAGACTTACGGCATAAGACGTAAGCGATCCTAATCCAATTGATCGTGTGATTGACATAAATTGGTTTAGAAAAAAACAAAAAAATTTGCTTTTTTTGTCTAGTAATATATTTCATTTTATATCCCTAGCAGAGAATAAGTATTAAATTTTTTTCCAAAATCATAAACAAAAAAACAAATGAAAATTGGAAGCGTTTAGTAAAGCTTAATGACCGTCATTTGCTGGTTAAGTGGACACTTTATACTACTAGACAACACTCCATTCCGCTTATTAGCTAATATCCACACCAGGTAACAAATTAGATTTTTTGTGTATATGTTACGAATCGATAGAACCATTCAAATATTGCTAACTAGCTCCTCATGCATCGCTATTGAAGTTAAGTATTTATATTATCAAATTACTTCTATTGTAATTAAGACTCTGTACCGGCTTTAAAAATAATTACTATAATCCGCCTGCAGATGACTCTGCGAGTTATTTTACTTATATTTAGACCACGAAATTTTTATATCAACATTTGGGTAAATCTAGGTAAGTCTCCGACCCCCAATATTGTTTTACTCTCTCCGTTTTCCCTTTCGCATAAAAATGTAAGATTAGTAAAAATCATTCATACATTCATAATAACAAGAAAACTATTGCTACTACTATGTACTAACATTATACAATAACACAGAAACATTTCATTTTAAAATAACGTAGGTACAAACAGGTCCTATATGCAATATTTATCGATGTGAGTAGTACTTACTGTACAGGCACACCCTTACGTCTCAATGTGTGGTCAGTTCATAGAGTAATTCCTGAAAATCTCTCTCCCGGACCGTCACTCGCTGGAACTTATATTTCACTCCTCTTAAACAACACGAATTGTCAAGATCAGGATGTATTTTACATAATATAATGTTATAGTATCCAAACGAAAAAATTCAGTATATTATTGATATCCAACAGAGACAGAAAAAACTCTGGAAACGAATGTGGATTGCTCTAGCGTTACAGGGCTTAGGACCTTCATTGGGCTGGCCTAAAGACGCCACCGAAGTATTAACACCCGATTCCCCATTCCGCCCATCAACTGAAACCATACATGACAAATATCATTAACAATCTATTAGTATTAATTATCAAGCTTCGTTTCACATTTCAAGTGATTATCTCACTGTTGACAACCTGTTGAGAAGATGGTTTAAGCATTTCTGGCAACCAATATTTTTATCGGTGTAGTAAGGCTCATACCCATCTCGACGCCTGAAAATGTCTCTCAATTTTTATTTGCTTTAGGTATTTCTTAGACCATAAATCTTTTAACAACATTTTCGTAAGAGTTTCTCTTCTCTTTGTAGAATATCAATAATATCTTATATTAGCCCAGCATGTATAATCCATTATTTTATACATTCAAAATGGTAAAAAATAATATAAATTGTATAAATATTATACCCTACAACTACTTATTGTTCAATACATAATACTCTAATACTGGTACCAAATACATGACACAATTATTTTAGTTTGAAGTACTCGAACCAGATGTTTTATTAAACAAATGACTGAGTCACTAAAAAATGTCGGGACAAATACAAAGTAAAAAGTAAGACGGCTACAATACAATTCATTATTGTGGTGAAAAACAAAAAACGTACAGATCAATAGGCAATACAAATAATAAGTCGTCATTATGGGCTGACCCTATACGCTGATGAATAAGTCCAAATCTCACGCATTGGTGGAGGCTTTACGTAGAGATTGTGTTTGGTGAAAGTGATGGAGTAGATCTATACACTCTAATTCTATGTTACTTCCCACATTATTTGGCCCATTGAGAGTATAGACTATCGATCATATTGCCTATAGTAAGGTAAAATATCCGTTACATTTGTAGTAAGTAAGTGCGATTCATCCAACAATAACTTCAAGTCTTTTTGTATTACAGTGGTAACATATTTGGTGTTCTTGAGATCATTTGTGGACGCTAATGGCCCATCTCTTTTTCAGGCTGAAGATGAACGATCGTGAAAGATGCCGGAATATAAAGCTTAACTTGTAAGAAGCACATGTACTGAATATTACCAATATACCTACTCGTATTATAAAATGTCCCAAAATTTAAATACTGAAAACTTGCAATTTTATATCTCAGCAGAGATGAAAAGTTTGGAAGGGAATATGGATATCTATGCAACAAAATGTTGTTTACTGAAAACTTGATCACTTTCTTGTAAATATTTTTACGTTTTTAGTTAACAAATCAAGAGAAAGATAGAAACGGTCACAATTACTATGTGCATTCATTAAATCATTTGAAAAATAGAAAACCGTTCGCTCCAAGATTTGAACCTGGGTCTTTCTGATCACCGGTCAGCTTCTCTATCCACTGAGCTAATGGTAATGCTAAAATTATTTTTTACTAACAAAGGTCTATGCGATGTTTGAACAAGTCCTTTAGATTTTTAAAACTTAGGATCACAGACACTGAATTGAGAATAAATATTACTGACCACTTCATAACTTTTTTGACAAGTCTAATTTGTTATTATTAAAATGATTGGAAAAAATATTTACTGAATAAACACCGTCTGTTTTTCGGGATCACGCCCTGTGCCTGTGCCATGTTGTGTCTAATGTGCCTGCATTTTCACATATTGTACATATTATTCCAGTTATTTATTTTTATTTCATTTTTAATCTTTTTTTATTAATGAAATTCTTCGCTGGGCACACAAACAAATTGGAGGTGAATGTTAATCAGTGGGTGGCATTCATTTATCTATTACTCATTTAATATAAGCGTCGTTGTGAATTTACAATACGCAAGCATCAAGTATGGTAAATAGCGCATATTTTAACTGACAAAATAGGTTAAAAAGTTATTGAATTTATTGTTTAGATCAAAAATTCATCACCAATCGTGTTAGTAAAGGAGTATGGAGCTAGAATGACAATTAGAAAAGTTCTTCACTACCTAAACTTTTACCTTCGCAGATAGACTGATACATAATGCCATCGTGGAAGGTCTAATTTAGGTCATACACAATACATGTACTCATGGATCAATATTAAATAGATATTGATAGTAAATTAACATCACATTCTAATAAAAAAGATCCAGAAACTGTTTACTAATTTGATACAATAATGGTCTAATTTACTTACATTTTACTGGCCAAATATTAAGAAGAGTTTGGCCTTCAAAAAAGAATTTCAGAGAAGTGACATTCCATACTTGAAAAATACTACCGTGCCTAGTGTTGCCTAGTGATAGCTAGTGACCCACTACGTCACTCATACGTCATTACTAGGCATCTACGTTATCACTAGACATCTATGTCACACGTTTCAAGGCCCAAGTCATTTGATAATAAGCGGTGTTATGAATTTTTTTGAAATTCGTATTGCCAACGCCGCCCCTTCAAGTGATTTTTTTTTTAAAGGAGCTTTGCGTTGTTTTTATCAGATATTTCTAAATTTCAAACGCATGATATATATTTACTTGTTTTAAGATTGATATTTGGAAAATAATATATATTGTCAATTTTTTACTAGATTTTGGTGCTGTCAAACGAATTGTGTTGTTGTTGAAAAAATGGAAATCAGAAATAAAATAATATCTATTTGTTAACATTTATCTTATTCGCCATGTTTATTTTTATTTAGTTCACAATTATTATTTTACTGTAATATTTGTTTTCTTTCAAGATAGATGAGAAAGCCGGGATAGATTGGAAATAGATAGAAAGATAGAAGCACACCAAGAACTGTTTATAATAAAGAATATTAATATTCTTGCAATTCTTCTCTGGATTCTTTCAACAATAATAAAATAATAAAAATATCATTGTGGACGTAGGATCGAGGTATCAGAATTTTAAAACTTCTTTTCAAATTTAAAAAGAAACAGGAGTATGTGGTGGCTGGTGTGGCTCCTGATAAAACAATTCTATGAATACGGTATCATTTTTCCATATTTCCTGTCTTTGTTTGTTTATTTTAGTGAAATATGCATTTATTAATTTATAATTCTCGCTAAACTTCGAGTGTTTGTGGTTTTGTGTGTATTCGGTAAACAAAGAAAGAGAAGCAACCAAAAAGATAATTAAAATAAATAGGTTCAGTTTTTGTTATATTAAGGATAAATCGTCATCAGACTGATGGTGACTAACATTACAATAATCTCGTTCGCAATTTAAACCAAATAAAAATAATTTTAAAAAAAGTCTCATTAATAAGTGGTGTACCAATGCAGTGCCCTATGCACCATTAGGTGCGGATAAGGGAAAGTAGTGGCAGTAGTAATAAGGGCAAAAGTAATAAACTTCATCAACTAGTAAATAAATGGAAGATTTGTAAGTCAAGAATATCATGGTAAAGAGTTTGACGGAAAATATTGGAAGAGCGTAATGTAAAGAAAATTACTAATTTGATACAATAATGGTCTAATTTATTTACATTTTACTGGCACAATATTTAGAAGAGTTTTGCCTTCGTAAAAGAATTTCAGAGAAGTGACATTCCATCCTTGAAAAATACCAGGAAATCAGAAATAAAAATAATATCTTTATGTAAACATTTATCTTGATCGCCATATTTGCCATGTTTATTTTTATTTAGTTCACAATTATTATTTTACTGTAATATTTTTTTTCTTTCAAGATAGATGAGATAAAGTTTATGAATACGGTATCATTTTTCCATATTTCCTGTCTTTGTTTGTTTATTTTAGTGAAATATGCATTTATTAATTTATAATTCTCGCTAAACTTCGAGTGTTTGTGGTTTTGTGTGTATTCGGTAAACAAAAGAAGAGAAACAACCAAAAAGATAATTAAAATAAATTGGTTCAGTTTTTGTTATATTAAGGATAAATCGTCATCAGACTGATGGTGACTAACATTACAATAATCTCGTTCGCAATTTAAACCAAATAAAAATAATTTTAAAAAAGTCTCATTAATAAGTGGTGTACCAATGCAGTGCCCTATGCACCATTAGGTGCGGATAAGGGAAAGTAGTGGCAGTAGTAATAAGGGCAAAAGTAATAACTTCATCAACTAGTAAATAATGGAAGATTTTAAGTCAAGAATACATGGTAAAGTTTGACGGAAAATATTTGGAAGAGCGTAATGTAAAGAAAATATATGTCCTGTATACTGTACATACTCGTATGTGCCGAAGACTTGTATTTAACAAAATGCTGAGGAAAATATTTTTATTAAAATAATATCTTGAAATTATCCCGACCGAGGGAAAAGAAATTCTTACCTAGGTTTACCTTTGAAAAACTAATTTTCATTGAAGTATTAAAGTTCCTGTCTGTCCCTACCACTGACATGAAAATAACATTTTTGACTCAATAAAATATATTTTTTAATTATTAGCACATAATAAAAATATGTCTCTTTATATTTGGTATAATAGACAGCAATACAATTTGTTCACATACCAACGTCAGTGTTGTGCAGAATGCAGTTTCTTCTGCCTTGCTAGTGAGTGCGTGCCAGTATGTGGGTTCGGCCAAACTTTCTTACACAACGTCCGCGCGCGCGCACTGTGGAGCCCACTGTGCGCCACCACTCCTGACAGCTGTCACTCTGACACCCGTCATGTTGACAGATAACAGCTGATCGTCTGGGGGAGGGGCCGAGCTCGAGGAGCATCGATATCACCATAATGTGTCTTATCACCTATATCTTACCTCGCAATCGATCAATATTTAGTTTTTCGTGCATTTTACGTATATTTTTTACCAAACAAACAAAAAGTTACACGAATTTTTACCAATAATTTAAATGGTTCACATAAAAATAATTTGTCTTTTTATTAAGTTCATTATTTAAAAAAATCTTGTATATGATTAAAATCTCAAAACTCGAACGTTTATTATTTTGGCTACGACTACTCTCCCTTATCCGCACCCAATGGTGCATAGGGCACTGCATTGATACACCAAGTGCAGCGAATATTGATATTTTGATTACATGAAGGAACGATGAACCGTTTTGGCTATATTTACTAGGAAATAAAGAAACTAGAAAAAAGAGTAAACTCGATTGATCATGAAAACGTGCGTTATGTGCATTGTGTGAATATTCTAACTAATTGCGTTTTCTTGGCGCGGAAATATGTCAATCCAATGTCAGCCGCCTGTACCATAAACAAGAGGATCTGAACTAATATTGATCTCATTGTTAGTTCGGGTGATAATTTCCCACAGACCGGATAAAAACTGGTACTTGGGAACACAATCACGTACAACTCGTAAAGGGAATAACAAGAGACATTTTTTGCATTGGCTATTGAATATTTGCCAATACCTGATTGTCTATACTAAACTACAACATGCAGCTGAGACTTCATTACATATTCCTGTTTATTGTTTCTTTATTTAGCTAAATGAATAAATTCGTTAGTTAACAAATTTACTATTTAATCGGGGCACAGAGAATCAATTTTGATAAAAAGGAATCCTTACGTTTTTTATAACATTTAAAGAGTTTATTTCATTTTATATCCATACAGAGATGAGGTAGAATTCTTTCGAATTCAGGAATTTGGATATTCGAGCGTTTATAGGGCTCATGACCTGTCATTGGCTGGGTTAAGTGGCCACATTATGTACTACAACATTCCACATTCCGCTTATTAGCGAATATCCACACCTTTTGATTTGGTATATATGTTACGAATCGAGAATCATTCACCAGCGCGTTAATATTAAAGCTATTACGCTCCATCTATGCATTGATATTGAAGTTAAGTATTTTATTAGCAAATTAATAAATCCAGATTTGTGTACAAGTATTTGAACACGCCCAAAATGTTGTTCAAAGAGTTTATATTCACTATTTCTTTTATTTTTTTTTGTATTAAATTATTATACTTTTTTTAACAAAATTAAATTATTATACTAAATTTTTAACAAATACTGTTGTATTCAAGCTCACAAACATGCAGGTAAATATGTACCTGTGTAAAATTTATTCTGACTTTAGTTAAAATGACTGATTGATGTTGTAAAGAACATAAATATTATGATATTCATAACTACTACTTCAAAGCATTCAAAGTCGGGTATATCGACTCGTTTTCACGTATACCTGTCATAAAACGTAACTCATACAAATATTTCGAAGTACATACACGGCTCATCACGTTTCCTATTGTTTTCACTTTTCAGTTAAAAGGATGAGTTTCGATAGTGAAAGGTTCTTCCTCTAGGGGAAGTAGGCAAGTGGCACGACACTATCTCCTGCGCCACTAGATACTACTAGTACTACATAGATAGTAGATAGTAACGCCATGTTTGGGTAACTAAGGTAATGGCCTGAGGACAGAATGTTGGTAGTTTGGTAGTTATTGGATATTAATTATTATCATTGGTGCTAATGATCCGCGGTATCACTGTCATTTGGAATAATAATTAGAGGTCAGAGACCGCTTGGAAATCTAACACAGATTATACCTACAACTTTACCAAACAACTCTTTTTGTATTATAAACATTATGTTCAGATGCTTTTTCTGTATTTTCTTTAATCCATCCCAACTGAATCGTCTCTCACCTATTTATTATCTATAGATAAATGACATGAACAAAACTTGCAAAGGAAAAATCTGCTTGCTTATTATTAGATAATGATTATAAAAATCAAACGCTTAGCAGTAAGTTTTTATGGGATACTCCATCCAGTTAAAATACAGTCATGTCATGAATACGGGTCAAGTTGTGTTTTAAATAATAACCCAGTAATGGATAAACCAAATAAACTCCTCGGAATGCACGCCTCAGTAGTTGCTGACAGCAGTACCTACACACACGTCTGTTTCCTTCGTCACTTTGGCAGAATATTAATTAATACGTTTGGTGTATAACAAGACTAGAGTCACCGGACGGTAATGTCCACCTCCCAGGTTCACAGCTCTGGCCGTAGTAGTGTAGAGTGTAGAGTCACCTCTGGGCAGGATTTGGTATTCCAGCGATGAACCGCCGATTCGATCCATGATTCATGTCGCTGCGTTTAGTTGGTTTCCAGGAACGAGACGGAAGAGGATATTTGCGGCGAGTTTTGTAGAACAAACAACCAAATTTCCGACCAACCTTTGTACATCAAATTAGCGGGTATTTGTATGGGTATCATGAGAAAAGCGTAAATGGAATATATTTATCCATGTCCAGTATGTCAATCTTATATGATTTTAAGCGCTCGCATTCTTTTTAAAATGTCTGCAGATAATTATATAATTTTTTGAAGCGTAGAGTGCCAGTAGGTTTTGCAGTTTTAATCCGAATAGAACTAACCCGATTAATCGCTTATTAACCAAATATTAACATAAATTGAAAAGCTCTTAAAAGCACGAGCAATAATTTTGGTAATCTAAAAAACTGGTCGATCTGTGAAATGTTGTATTAAGTTCTGAGGGAATTTCTTCACACTGATGATGTACTGTTACTATTTTGTTGATAGCAATAATTTTTAATCGACTTTTCATTATTCATTTGGTTTTTCCGATCGCTTAACAGCTGATTAATAAAAGAGTATTCCCACGAGTTTATAACGTTTAGTAATGAATAATGAATCAGCGGGTGAAATAAATCACCACGAAAATAAGTTAATCTGAATAATTTGTCCCCCGAAGGAGGTCACGGATAATGAAGGTGTATTGTTCAGGTGGCCTCAATGGGTCCTTATTACGGTATGTCGGCCGCTGTCGGTGCGTGCTCCTAGCGAGGAGCCGCCGCTGGTCGGAGGTGGTGGTGGCTGGTGGGGAGCACCTCTCTGCACATCATGGAGCCCGCCACTGTAAATGGTGCGAACCTAACTTTTCATAACGACATTTGACTGGAAAGTTGTTTCATATTAATTAAAAGTTTGATTAAGCACTTGTTTTTAATTTTATTACTTTTATCGCGGTAAACGGTTAAGCGGTTAAATAATCTTATTTTAATTTACTTTTTTAGATTTTAGTGTTCGTTGTTAGTTTTCATAATTATTTCGTTTTTAAAAATTAAACTGTAAAATTCAGTATGTTTAAAAGCACGGTCATAAAAATGAATTGATACATTTGCACATACC
>JAGVSP010001478.1:0-57268 GCA_022494985.1 Micrasema minimum
AACAATCCATATAACATTTATAGAATCAAATAAACGGGTATAGAAATATGACCTGAGATCATTGAGCATTAGATATGTAAATACATAAGGTAGCTTGCAAAAATAATCCATCTACATTCACCAAGACGTTTTAAATTGTTTTTAAACTAATAATAAATAAGGCCTATATAAAACCTATATAAATAAATTGTACAAATTCAAAATATGTTTTTTAAAAAGCGGTAATATAAATTAAGCCAAAATAATAATAAATTGTTATCGCGTGTGGTATGCATTGTTTAACCTATTGCACGTATTTGATGAAAACAATACAAATAGTTACTATAATAATGCATACTTCGTATTTTTATTATGATTTAACATGAAAATGTTGGCATCGAAATTAAAATGTATGGTAAATGCATCATTGTTATTTTGACCATGTTCCGATACTGTGATATTTTGTTCTGTTTATTTTTTTTTTATTCTATTACTATGATAAAACTGCGGAATCAATCGAAATGATGATTGTAAGTATAAATTTCTTAACGTATTTAGCTGATATTTTGAATCATTTATCAAAATAAGTGTTAAAAAATGCGATGTTGCAGATGTTTTCTATTTCTAATTTAAAAAAAAGCATTGATTATCAGTGACAGTATTTTTATATGAAAAAAAGTACCCACAGGTACTGGTATATTCCAATAGTGTATATTTGATTTTTATGTATGCACTTCTTAATGAAAAATCTTTTAAAAATTGCATTCACAATATTTCTAATATTTATATTATTTTCAACTAGGCTTCGGTGGATATAACGATTAAGAATATCGAGCTATGTGAAGACCAAGAAACGTATATTAACCAACTATCATATCGAAGAAGAAAACTGAACAGGACACATGAAGCCTTTGATTTTAACGTTAATATGCCAGAAGGATTGTATAATGACACAAGGGTAAAATATTTAATTGATTTTATTCATTAATTTGCTTTATAAAACGTAAATTCAATAATAGTAGGCTATTTAAAGATGATTGGAAGAAAACCCATCAATGTACAATGCTCTTTCGTGAAGTCGAGATGTCAACTGTAATGTAAAGTTAACCAGTAACGGATGAAATTTACTTTTAGCCTATAAGTATTTGGACTCACTCAAAAGGTTGTTTGTAAAATTAGCTGGTAAAAGCTATAAGCATAACAAATTTAAGATTCTTCTTCAGGCGTTTCCAAGTAGGTAATATAATTCGGTAAAAATCTCACTCACAACCATAAAGGTTTCTGCTAAAAGGATTAGTAGTTTTATAAATGGATGACAGAGAGTTTTCACATATGAAGCGTCGAGCCATTTTCACTGTATTTTTAAATACTAGGCGAAGTGGGGAATGTCGTAATTTATCAAGTGGGCCACTTAACCTAAGCCATAAGCATAGAAAAGACATAAGCCTTGTAAACGTCTAGATATCCATATTCCCTTGCGAACATCTCGTCTCTGTTGAGATGTCAATTGTAATATAAACTAATTAATTGAATCTTGCTAAATGGGGATAAAATGTAAAACTTGCCTAAGTATCTATGATGCTAAATGCAAAAATTATTAACAGTAGTTATTTTAATAAAAGTTACATAAAAACACTGCTAAATCAGTAGAACAAAAAAACATCACCACCATCAAAAAACGTGGGGAATTGTCTTTCTATTACATATTCAACCCTCAGTCACTCACAAACAATAAACAGGATTCAATGCGTACAATATACAGACAGACTAGGTACTACATCCATAAAATTGACAATATTATCTTTATTTGTTATTTAAAAATTATAGTAATTTCATCCTTGATAAAGAAACACGTGTTGTTTTGAAAAAATATTTAAAAAAAATGTATGTCGGCTCCGAAGTTTACTTAAAAATCCGCCACCTGAATTTAAATATGACTAAATATAAAATTATGACCTCCCTATTTCCGGAAAACGATAACCATGTATGTTCATATTATTATTTTAAAAATCCGTTCACACCCTTTATTTTAAATTAACGAACAATTCGAAATCAGGACCAGTAATACCCCTGAAAATGATACATATATTCATATTTTAAAAAAAAATGGCATATGCCTTATCTTCATCTTAGACTTCAAAATAGACGCAAAATTCGAGATCATATAAACATTTAGTATCGAGGGCTTTAAATGAAATCAATTCAAAAACGTATTTCAGGTTTCATTCTTACCCATGCGTTAACCTCATCCCTTGGAAAGTAGTGGTCTTGAACTAAGTGCGAATCTTGTCCCATACGGCTTACAGCGCTTATAAAGTTCACGCTTTTTTCCTTAACGCTCGATTTTACTACTCATCAAATTTATCTATTCTTAACTCCAAAACATAAATTTTGGTAGTTATACACACAGATTTTTTATTAAATAAATTTTATAATCAATAATCAAGTGAATGCATCTTTCAGAAAATTTATGTTATATGATAGTCTAATAACTAAAAAAAACTGGTGATAAATGGTGTATTCGAAAACACAAGTAAAATATATTTATTAAATCCAAATTTTTTATTTCGCCAAATTGCTATATTTTTAATCCTTTTTAGCTTTACGTAAATTTTGCGAAATGGGGAGACGGAGGATACAAACCTAATTATTATATTTTCGATGAACCTGACGTATGCAAGCTTGGATTTCAATATGGAAATAAGTCCATGACTGAATTGTTTATCGGTATGGGAATTCCTCCCAATTGTCCAGTTCCACCAGTAAGTGATTTTATTTTTTATTTTAAACTTATTATATATTTTAATTTTTAAGTTATTGATGTAGAAGCCAAGAAAGGCCGAAAAAGACATGGCACGACCAAGAACGACAAGTACTTGAAAGTGGACATGTGAAAAGTCGGAATAATCGGCGTATGTGCATGACAAGATGTATGAATGTAGAGGAGAAGCAAAGGAAGTATGTCAGGACAGAGTGGTATGGCGTTCTATCCTCTCTGCCTGACCCTACGGGGAAATGGCGTGATGGTTAGTTAGTTTATTAGTTAGTTTTATTGATTAAAAATGTCGGAAGCTTTAAGTGTATTATTTATCACATCAAAAGGAAAAATAGAATGAAGGAAATATGCAATGTCAATTGATTTTATTCTACTAAAAATAATCGTTCGCTCCAGGATTTGGAGTACTGTTGTTAAATCCGAAAATGGAATTGAAGCAAAAAAAAACTATTGTAGTTTAAAATTGAATACACAAAAAAGAAGCCTTTGCATTATTAAGATAGGTTAATTTAATGTTAATAAATAGCTCAAAAATATGCAAGGCCCGACACTTTTTTTGCAAAGTCACCGAATATAATACTCATTTATGATTTTCAAATAATTGTGTCCATTTAAATAGAAAACTAAATAAATATTTCAAAATATAGCTACTACTACCGCTTTCCTTATCCGCACCCAATGGTGCATAGGGCGCTCGGTACACCAAGTGCAGTGTATCTTGATTATTTTATTACATGAAGGTAAGATGATCAGTCTTCATACTTATTGTCGATTTTTCCGGACTTCCAGAAAAACTGTTAACGGGAGAATTTAGAGCTGACATGTTGTTAATAAAAAATAATGTGAAAACATTTTGTTCAAAAATTTACATAACTTCGGCACCAAAGAAAATGTTTGGGTGAAAATGTAAAAAAAAGGTATATTCCTGCCTTCTTATGTGTCCCAAGTTTATTAAATACCAATTATTCAAAAAAATATCTTATTAAATATGAATTTCATTCTTTTTATATAACAAATGAATCAATTATTTATCAATTATAATACAAAAAATAAATCATCAATAAAACATGATATTCATTTATATAATCCTAATGAGTTTAAAGTAAAATTTCATATTCTAGTTTTTACAAAATATTATTCGGGTTCCAACCGGGTTCCAACTTAGATTTTTCACGACTATGATAAGACTTATGTGACTTTTTGAAATCGATTTTGTTTTTTTTTAAAGGAAGATAATTTGAGTTCTTATGATACGCTCAACTGTTTTAAATCCAAGTATTAGTACATTTAAATGATGGGATTCAATGAGTGTTTTTGTAATGTCTAACACTATTCACTTAATACTCGAAATACACCAGATGTAAATATATTCTTACGACATAAAGCACATCACGTTTTAAACTACTCATAAGACTTCACAAAGTGTATTTCATAATAATGAAAAACATTAAGGTAATTAATTAATTATATAAACAACATTTTGAGTGTGTCCAAATACTTGTAGACAAAAACTGGATTTTTCCTATTACGGGCTAATAATTACAATTTGACATCTCAACAGAGACGAGAAATTTGGAAGGGAATATGGATATCTAGGCGTTTACAGGGCTTATGACCTGTCATTGGCTGGGTTAAGTGGCCACTTGATGTATTACAACATTCCCCATTTTACCTAGTAGTTGATATCCATATCTGCTAATATACATTAAAATGGCGCGATGCTTTACATGTGAACACTCTCTGTCATCCATTGAGAAAATTTCTAAGCTAATTAAATACTAGGTGAAATGAGGAATGTTGTAATACATCAAGTGGCCACTTAACCCAGCCAATGACAGGTCATAAGCCCTGCAAACGCCTAGATATCCATATTTCCTTTCAAATATCTCGTCTCTGTTGAGATGTCAAATTGTAATTAATTATATTTTTATACCACAAATACATCTTGGTAAGGAAGTTTTTAGGAAATTCGCGAAAAATTATGGAAGTCTAGACTAGACGTACATTAACACTCAAAGACTGGTTTAAATTAACCGTCTAACCATTAAACAAGCGTAAGTTGTGCTCTTTAACGCAACTTTTACATATTCGTTTCAAAAATGAGAATCGATGATTTGAAAAAGTGGAATTATGTATTTCTCGTTATCTAACCAAAAAAAGTCATCAAACGTTTTCGGTCTAGACAGTTTACGTCAAACTACGGTAAGTGGACCTGACTAGATAAGACAATAGTTGGCTGCCGATACATCTAGAAGGCAGTTTAAGAATTTTCCCCGATCGCTCTGAATAGGAAAAGAATATATGAGAAAATTAAAATAATCATATTTTTCAAATTAAAATAATTTGTTACTATATTTCTTATAAAAAATACTTTTGCATTATGAAATAAAGCAAAAATACTGGGGACTGGTTTCGGAGTAACGTTGGTTTATTATCTGTTTGTCTGCCTCGTGGGTAGTGCGTTGGCCCACAATGCATGAGGTTGCGGGCTTGATTCCCGACGTGGTCAATATATATTATTGATTAAAATTTTTTTTTAAAAAAAAGTTTAACAAATGAAACCTTGGACCAGCGCTGAGGCATTAGACTGATCACCATTATCAATATAAATTTTTGTACTACTGCAGTACCCTATGCGCTTTTAGGTGAGGGATAGGGAAAGTTGTTGTAATATCTGTTGGACTTTGCTGCTCGCAGTTTCGCTAATAACTAATTATTAGATATTATTGATATCCCAACAGAGACAGAGAAACTCTGGAATCGAATGTGGGTTATCTAGGCGTTTACAGGCCTTATGACTTGTTATTGGCTGGGTTAAGTGGCCACTTGACGTACTACAACATTCCCCATTCCGCCCATCATCTGATAACCATATATAACAAATTTTGGAACTACTATATATATTGAAATCGTCTTCGTCATTCCGCTTTACAGAATTTTTTTATACTGGTGTCATCTGTTGAGAAGATTGCAAAGCATTTTTTGGCAATCATCTTTTATTAGTGTAGGTGAGGCCCTACCGAGCTTTGTTACTTACTCTAGAAGACGCCTGAAGATGTATCTCCATTTTTTTATTTTGCTTTATATTTTTAACCAGTAAATCTTTTGAACAACATTTTTGAAAATGAATACAAAAACTCGTAGACAAATTACTGGATTATACCCATGCAGGGCTGATATCAGATATTATTGATATCTCAAGTATTTGTATTCATTTTCAAAAATGTTGTTTAACTAATTATTAAATTAAATCCAACTAATTATAATTACAAATCAGTGCATTTCGTGTACAACGTACACGTAATGACGTAATTACGTAATAACTGTCACAGTTATTAAACATGCACTAATGATAAAAGACAGATATCATGGTATTCAGACATTATTCAAAATTTTGCTATTGTAATTTCCGTACGACCAATACATATATTATACGCTTATCAAAAAATGTGAATGCAAAATCATTCCACAGAAATCAAATTCATTTAGAAAAGGTTATTATAGTTGTTATTTTGTTTGTTCATAGTTATTTTTATAAAATTAGATTACTATTTCATGTGTGATGCCTTAAACTGGTACTGTAGCGTCAGACTGATCATCCTACCTAACTAACTAACTAACTAACCATCACACCATTTCCCCGGAGGGGTAGGCAGAGAGGATAGAACGCCATACCACTCTGTCCTGACATACTTCATTTGCTTCCTCTACATTTTTATACATCTTCTCATGCACATACGCCGATTATTCCGACTTTTCACATATCCACTTTCAAGCACTTGTACTTAGTCATGCCATGTCTTTTTCGGCCTTCCTCGGCTTCTACATCCAGGCACACTTGCATTTAAACTTCTTTTAGCCGTTCTTTCATACTACCTTCACGTAATAAAATGATCAATTTGGTGTACTGATGCAGTGCCCTATGCACCTTTGGGTGCGGATAAGGGGAAGTAGTAGTAGTAGTAATAACAGATTATGGCCGTAAATGTTATTTATGCTTGCTGATTTTAAAAAACAGAATTCATTGTTGCGTATAAAAAGTTTCAACGTAGGTTGGTGGTCAATGAAGTAATTTTATTTCTGAACGGGTGCTGGCTCAGTGGTAGCGTCTCCGTCTCTGAATCTAGAAATCCCCGGTTCAAATCCCTACTCCGCCACCACTCGATTCCTATTTTTATGTACAAGCCATATCCAAAGCAATATAAAATGCTCACATGTCTGAAGTACCAATTTTGTACGGTACATAAAAACCATATTTTATAATTTTAATAAGATATGGGTAATTTTTTATGTTTACGCTTACATACTCGTTGTATATGTGTTTTTTTTTGTTATTTTACGCATAAAGCCATTACAATTTTCAGCACGTTTTCTCATAAATCATTATTATCATAAACCAGAGCCTTTATTCCGCCTGATAAAACGCCTAAGCACGATTTCTGGTAAACCTTTAGCCTTAAGAAAGCTTTTATATCGTGAAAAAATAGGTTAATTACCTCAAAGTTTACATAGAAAGGCCATCAATACTAATTATGGCTTCTTTTCACTTTTTCATTATGAATACACTTGCAATGTAAATTGAACATGAAATTTTAAAGAACTATCTAATTTTTAAAAAATTGTCACTTATTTTATTGATCTTGCCAAAAGTAAAAATAAAACTTTTTGATACTTACAGTACTTTACCCGATTTAAAAAAAAGTGTATAAGACTCTTCTGGGCTTTTACAAATACTGTTGAACTTAAGGACAAACATACGGTACGTGTTCGAAAACGGGACAGACGAAAAATAAACAAAAAAGTAAAAGAGCAATCACACAATAATTAGGTATTAGAAAATACGTAAATAAAAATACTTTCTTAACAAGAATTTACAACAGGATTTATAATTTCGGGATTACGATCCCCTTCTTTCTACATGAACTTCATATTTTTATATTGTTACTATCTAAATGCTTTATTTATTGATAATCGTACAAAAATATTCCAGTAAATATAATTAATATGCAGAAATATTTTAGATGGCTTTCATGGTTATAGTTCAGTTACATACTATGTAAGTCCATCATTTATCATCCAACTGAGTTATACAGACAGCCCTAAAATGACTTCTTTCACCCTTTTGTAGAAAACACGTGATCCAAGACATAAAATTACACAAAAATGTCCCAAAACTTCCTGCAATAGCCTTCAGACAAAATTTTTACGTAGGTACCTATTATTAAGAAGCAAAATGAAATATTCGTTCCCTCGGGAATCCGTCAGTTCAAATAGAATCTAAAAAATGTGTGTAAATCCTGGACTCGGGATGAGATACTTTGGGTATAAATCAGATGGGAAAAAATCGCGGGAACCATGAATTCGTCATAACTTTTCCCGCTCTTTTTATTTCCGCCATTTTTCAAGGAGGCAAGAACCCTACACGCGTGTTTCTACTTTATAGCTTTTCAGGGAACTCTGAGAATTATTCAAACTTTTCGTACGGGGGAATTTAAAAAGCTCGTTCGGAGTTAGTTCCGACTATTTAACATGCAAATTACGCGTCTGCTTGTATTAAGTTCAGAAATTCATTTTCTTGCCAAACACGTTTAATGGAATTGTATATTTTTTCAAACTTCCATTGAATTGTTCTGATATTAAATAAGTTTTCTTTATGTTTGCCTCATTACGCTTTTTTAATTTACCTTAAAAAGCGTCTTTTCCTTTGTTCCAATTTAAAATAAAACATTATTATTTGATTTACTTTTATATGCTATTTATACTTTTGTCTTGTACAACATGTTACCATATGTTAAAATCAAAATACGATTGTAAGGGCATTATCAAAATGCCCTTACAAGGCGAAACAATTGTCACTAACTTGATAATAAAATCACGTAGGACCAAAAAAATCGTATTTTGATTTTAACACAAGATATCATGGAGTACAAAATAAATGCCATATCAATCAATAACATGTTACCAGTCTGAAGATGCCCGTTACAGGGTGAAAGCGCTAACTGTTTAAAATAAATAAAAGTGGAAGTGTACCAAGTATTTTTTATTTAATTTTAATTAGTTATAAATTAAAAAAAACATTATTATCTTTACACGTTCATAAGATATCAACATTACAATTTAATTTCTGTAATTTTTTTTAAATGTTATTTAATCCAACATAATTAAAATGCATTTATGTGCGTGGCTTAAGGAAATCCAAATTATAATATTATTTTCGTGATGTTTTCATAATATTAAACGTTAATTTAATCATATTAAGGGAGTATAAATGATTTTAGTTGAATTCCAAATCAGCAATAAAATTTCCATATCAAAGAACGTTGTTCTGCAAAAGTTTCAAAGTAATTTGTTACACGTTCAGTAAGTTTGTTGTGCTCTAACAATTTGATTTCACTATCATCCCTAAACCAACAAACAATAATAATTATAATGGACGATGAATTAGAGATGTAAGGGATTTGAGATTTCGGACATGGATATTGTTATTTATTTATTTAATTGATTTATTTATATTTTATTGTTGTACACACAGTGCTATGTTTAGTACAATTAACAGAATTTTCAAATCAAGGAACATATAGAACACAACACCAATTACGTGGACAACACAATGTACAAGAATATGCATAAAAATATCTTTATTTTAAACACATATAATATATAAACGGTTTATTTACACTAATCGGCACTTGGTGAATTTTTGTAGACAGATAGGGACAGAGTGGTGTGGCGGTCTATCCTCTCTGCCTAACCTAATAACGGGATGATTAGTTAGTTAATTTGCTGTTTTACTGCTTTTTGTGACTTTTACTAAATTACTAAACTCCCAGCGACAGCCAAAGGCGTATTTATAAAAGGGATATTTTTTCTGGAGGTTTCGTATCTGGAACCTTCTAGACAAGTCAGCGTCAATCAAGGACGTTCGATATAATAACATTTCCGGGACTTATTAAAATATTATAACGATCTTTTTTAGGTATCGGTAGCAAATACGAATGTAAAAATAGTTTCGGATTACGAAAGTTTTTATCAGATTTTCCTAAAAAGAACATATCTAATCTATTATGTAACTTGGCAGTAAGTTTAACCACAGTGAAAAGTGCATCTAACAATTTTTTTCCACTTTCGCTTTGTTGTAGGTATAAACTCAAAGAATAAAACATGAATATGACGTATATATATAAAAATATTCGCAATGTCTTCATATCATAATATCAGGTAAATCTTAGTAAAAATAAAAGTTCTCAATACATACTCTTGGACTACATACATTTTTTTCACAGCTAACTAATTCCTAACTAGTTCTGCGAATGTAGCGGATGCAAAAGGAAAACAAGTCGTCACGGCGAGATTATTCATAACAATACTTTGGCAATTGAAAGTTGGGAACAACATGGACGAATTCAGTTGGAAATGTGAGCCCCAAGGGAACCAGACTAGTCTTTGTATTCCCCATTTAACGAGCTCCAATTCACGACTTGTTACTTCAGACAGGAAGAGAGATACAAACTTAAGCTTGTAGTTTAAGTTTTTTCTGTAACGAATATCATAACGAGCCATAAGAAAACATTACGATGTTTTAAGCTTTCAGATACAAAGGCGGTATTCCGTACACAAAGGGTTTTTTTCAGCATATAATTTTAATTGTGATAGCTCTTCTCTGTCTTATCATACAGTGAAAGCCACGCCCTTTTCATGGACTGTTTAAAGACTTTTGAGGCACAACTCTACCGATTTTTTAAAGCTAACCTGCGAAATTTAATAGATTCAGTTTAAATTGGAAAAAGCAAAGAAAAGATGGTTAAATACGCGATCAAATGCTTTCATTGCCCCTATCACGTCTTGGACTCACAAGATTGTCATAAACACATTCACCCCAACCTGCTCAAGGAGCTGTATCAAATTTACAGTGATAGGGATATTAGTAATTCTACCCCTTTTTTAGTCATTAGTTACAACTACCTCCCGCCCAACCGCAGCCTCCCACCTGCCCCCCGCCAACCACGCCCAGAGAAGACGCGGCAGCAACCTTACTCTAATCAAACAACAGCGATTTACTTTTTTTTTTCAAGTTTAAATCCTAAGATTGGTTTGCACAAGCATCCGCTTTTTCCATTCGGTTCTGTCCCCCGCCAGCCTCTTCATCTCTTGGTAGTTGCTGCAGCGCACATCCCCTATAACCTGATCAATATACCTATTTATAGGGATGTTGCCATTATTCATTCCTTCGACGCGACGATGGTAAAGAGCAGACCCAGGCAGAACTTAGTAAAAGACGTAATTATGTTTTCAAAGTAGACACTTTCGTATATTTTTAAAGAAAAATATGAAAATATACCGTAATAATAACAAAAAGCGTTTCGTCTTAATTCTGGGTGTAATATGAGGTATCTGCTTTGTTTACTTTTATTACCTACCATTTTTCCGCAAAGGGTAAACATATCAAACAGACAGGTATGAATAGCCACTGAAAAAACTACCCCCGTGAAAGACACAAATAAAGCGGATTTTCATTTATATTTTATTTTGTTTGCACTTTTGAATTTTTCAGAGAGTCTATGTATACCTTTTACTATCTAATTTTTAACTGAATATAATATTTTGTATCTAGATCTGTTCAAGGATGTATTGAGTTTAAAGAATGACACTGTTTTGTTTGTGTGCGTGATTTCGAAAAGATAGGCAGAGAATAAAACTTATGGATTGCTTCATCAAAATATTATAAATCTTTAGTCTGGTTAGTGTGTAATTATTAGTTATCAAGCTTATATTAACTCCAACATAAGTTTTTTTAAATACTTTGTATTCACTATTTACCCATGCACCAACTTATTAACTAACTTAAAATTATTTTAAGCTTACATGATAAACTATTTTACAACAAAAAAGAAATGTTAAAAAATATTTTTTTTCAAGTAATGTAACATTGAAATTCCGTAGAAAAATCTTACACGAAATTATTATTAGTTAAAAAAAAAGTGTTTTGTAACAAATTTTTTAAAACTTTAATAACAAAAAAATCAAAGTTGTCCTACCTATATATCGTTAATTTACTTATTGGTCTTATTTACATATACTTGATGGTGGTCATTGGTCATGTGAAAAGTCAGGAATAATCGTGCGTGAATGAGAAGATGTATGAATGTGGTAGGAAGCAAAGGAAGTGTCCAGGAACATAGTGGAATGGCGTTCTATCCTTTCTGCTAACCCTTTTGGAGAAACGGCGTAATGGTTAGTTAGTTAGGTCTTATTTACAAAACATAGACATAGGTGTAAAAAATATTAATATAGGTGTTATGCAGATGTGTGATAACCTCGTGAATTCAGTTATTTTAGATACCCAATTTCAAGAGGATTCAAAGGAACATGATTTTAACCATGTTATTTAGTTTTAATACCCCTAATAGTTCAATTCCCACGTCTCATGTTTAAGATTAAGTTATAGTTGCAAACCAAGTCCTGGTTATATATTGAAATAGTTAAGTGAACCCAGAATGTATTAGTTAGTTACTTAAATCCGGATTAAACCTATTTTCCCAGAAATACTACAAGTAGTGTCGACGTAAAATATTATTTATACATATATTACATTTAATACATTCCAGTTTTCAGAAGAGGTTTGCGGAAATTATTCTCATCAGATAGGTATTTGGTTCAAACCGATCAAAATTCTAGTAAATACATCATAAAGCAAACATATATTATGCATGCGATTTGTAAAAAATAACCCACTTTACTTCATCACTCGTTTTATTTTTTATTCTTGAGTGCCTAGGTATAGTAAAAAACTCATGAGATTAGAGATATAATAGTATTTCTAATAAAAAACGAGCAACAACGTTATTTATATTTATTTGTTTGTTAAAGAAATCTATGCAATCTTATGATTTTTGCACATTATTTCAATTTGTAAATACTATTTTCAATAAAGCCTAAGGGATTGTGCTTGAAATTAGGAATCAGTCGTGTTGAAGTGGGGATTCGAACCGACGATCTCTGGACATCAAAGACCGCGACGCTACCTACTGGGGCCACCACCCGTTCAAAATATAATATTATAAGATGTGAAACATGAGTTTAAATGACCAATAACGGGGTTTGAATAGTAAACATTAAAACTCTATAAATATATACACGGCGCGCGTCGCCTAAAAGAAAGGATATTAAATTTAATATAAATTGTTACTTGGTGTTATAACTGCAAACTATCTTACTAGGAATATAACCTGTTCTAAAAAGAGTAACCACAAGTGATTCATTTTAATTATTAACATTACCATATGTGGGTTTTAAGGTCCAGCGAAAATGTTTCATAGAAATATCTTTATAACCTCAGATCCACTAATTAGAGAAAAAAAACATTTTATCCTAAAAACACTTGGTAAATGTTTTTTCAATTGCAAAACCATATCATCGGAATGAAATATTTGTAGGCAGAACGTTGTTCGTAATAAATTAACCAATATTCAACCAGCCATTTGGATGATTTCCTTGCTTTATTGTGGGCAAAAAAAACGCTAATTGAATATTGAATTTATGGCTTCGTGATCAAAACCAAAATGTATTTTGAACAAATATTTGCCCTTTGCATAGTTAAGCGAGTGATATTGAATTTCTCCAATGAGATGTTTGATCCTGAAGGGAAGCCGCAGAACGGTATTTTCAAAGTTGAATTTCAAGAAGGTGAAATAATTTAGAAATTTCGCCTAGCTAAGGTTTCCATCTCAGACCTCATTTTCCTTGTTCAGTAGCTACAAATGACAATCGTTAGCTTTATTGAGTTGGCCTGACAAGGGACTCATTCAACTTAACTACCAGTGGTAAGGGGACCATACTTGCCAGCATTATAAGACAGAGAGAGACTTAAATATTCCAGTCTTCTGGACTAAACAAATGGCTTTTTACACCACTTGCATGGCCACTCGTTTAGGAACATTTTTTCGAGGTCTAATTTATTAGAAAAGAACCCGAGCCAAAATTAAAGAACGCAAAATGAAATGAAAACGTTTCTTACGAAATTCTCTCCAAGTCTCAAGAATTCTGCTAAATTGCTTTAATAAAACGGTAAAAAATAGCGGTGAGACAGTAAAAAATGAAGGTGAAATGACAAAACTCAAATTTTCTTTTTATTAAAAATCTAGAAATTTTTATGACTTTTTTTTCTGAGTAAATAAAGTAAAAGCAAAGTATTGAGTTGGTCTCTTAAAATTAACAAACAATACGATAGCCAAAAGTATGACTTTTAATCCATCCAATTTAATTTTAAAGCCTTTTACACATAAAAATATTTAAAATGTGATACTTTGGACTGGAGCTGACGCGTAAGACTTATCAACTTGCATTCGAGTAAGCAAATTATCATGATTCACTGAACTTGGTGTATCAATGCAATGCCCTATGCACCGTTTGGAAGTGAATAAGGGAGAGTAGTAGTAGTTAATGAGTAATTGTGTGATGAAAAAAAACGTTCTATGAAGATTTCTTTTGATTGATTGAAGACGTGATTTTTTTTCGCTAATTATATTATCCATATAATATCGTTTCAAAGTTTTAAAATCGTTAGTAGGGCTTAAATTTTTTTTTTATTATTTCGCCTAGCTATGAATGTTAAGCCATAAAAAAATTAAAAATTAACTAACTAACCATTACGCCATTTCTCCGCAGGGGTAGCCAGAAAGAATAGAACGCCATACCACTCTGTCCTGACACACATCCCTTTGCTTCCTCTACATTAATACATCTTCTCATGCACACACGCCGCGATTATTCCGACTTTTTACATGTCCCACTTTCAAGTCTTGAAATTTTGAATGTTTTAAAATTGATTGTAAGTTATGACTTTTGTATTTCAAGGAAAATGATATGTAAAGTAAATTGCTAATGTTTACTATAGACTCATAGTGATTTCATTCCAGCCAGGAACCTTTTACGTACGAGTAAAAGAGACAAATACGTTCCTTTTTCGGTAAATACCTATTTTTCGAAAAAGGAACGCCCGCACAAAGTTAGATGAATATTTTTTCGTCCACATTAGATAACGTAGGTACTTATCGAAAAGCAACGTCCGTACAAAGTTGGTTCCACCCCGTAAATGTTTACCCGAAGTTGGGAGATGGTAGATAAGATATTAGAAAAATAGTTTGAACATTTATTCTTCCCTTGCGGTTTGACTTGCTCAAACAAACTAGTTAGGGTCAATTAGTTCACAGAAACTAGAGGATTAAAAGTGTTAGTAACCAAAAAAAGAAAATGGCGATGGCGGTCAAACGCTGACAGCGGCCATTTGCATAAAGTTGAACGAGGCTTTCTACTTATATAGAAAGACCGAATTATTAATGAAGGATCATTTACCATACGAAGAACTTAGCCATAAGTACTTTTTGGTTAAATGTCACCCAAACCGGATTTGAAAATAGCCATACATCCAACAAACTTATATATTGTGCATCTAGAGTGGTTGACCTAAAATTTTATTAAATATTTCTCACATTCAAAATAGACTCCATGTGTGTTGCCAGATTTTTATAGTTTACGAGTTATGAATATTTAAAAAAATAACTTTTGGAAGAATTTTTGGCCGGATCGAAAAAATATTTTAAAATTTTGTTCGGTTAATTTTTTTTGGGATTTTTTTCGTTAACATAATTTTGATAACATTTAGGTTGTACGCTTGAAATTATAAACTTCCTAATATTCTCGCAAAGTACAAAATTTTTGGCCAAAAGTGATATTTTTACGTTCTATCCTCTCTGCCAACCCCTTCGGGGAAATGGCGTGATGGTCAGTTAGTTAGTTTAGATTATCAGAGTTGAGTGAACATTTAATAAAAATATAAAATAACAATTTCAAAGGCTGTTTAAAATTTTAAAAACTTCGTAGGACCATGATATTTTATAATCTTTTTTGAAAAGTGTGCTCCTTATATGGGCCATTCTTTATCCAGACACAAACCCGTCTTTCTATTTTTTTTTTTTTTAATGCACGATAAAAAGTTAACAACCCTTTTAACGAAGCAAAAAATAATAGAAACAGATTCAACGAATCTAAATTATGAACGACTATTTGCATACAAAACTCCGGGATAAGCAAAAGTTCAGCAATTTCCCCTGCCGCCACTTTAATAAAATACAATGGGAACAAAAAACCTTTACTCGAAGAGCACCTCTAGCAATTACAGGGTAGTAGGGACTTTGCAATCAAACTACGGTGTAAAAACGGGACTGAGTTTCCAAAAAGGATACAATCTGTTTTGAAAAATCACCAGGGATGCATTTTTTCTGAACAATTTCAACGGAAATCCAAATAATGTGACTACGAAGTTAGTAGTTTACGTGTGTTTGTTCTAGAAAACCAAACATGTGGGGTCAAAAATTCATTAGTAAAAGTAATGTTTTTATCGTGATCTTTAGACTGGAAGTGATCTGATTGATCATAAGGTATGCATGTAATAAACTATCAAGATACACTGCGCATGGTGTACACCATAGGTTATCAACCTTATTTTGCTCAACGCCCACTTTGAGATTTGTTTTTTTCTTGAGCCCCCTCTATTTTTTTTACTTACCATTCGTGATAAATCGGGAAAGCCTTAAAAATTTTTCAAATCACAATTAAAATTCTTCATATCATCAAATTTAATGTAGATCTGAATGTTATGGGATCTTTCAGTTCAATTTCATACACCTTCCGAACTACTGAACCATGCAAATTTTTGCACACGAGTTAAAAAAAATTACAATACATACAATAACAAAAATTAACAAGTATTGAATTTTAATTTACTTTATTAGTACGCGATTAGCGTGTTTTTTTGTCTTTTTAGGACAATATTTTTTTACACTGTCCCATCTCAAAGCCCTATAATTTTCTTTGGATCTTCTACTGCCCCACTAAAAGTCTCAAAGCCCACGATGCGCGATGGGGGCATTATCGCCCATGTTGAGAACCAATGATGTACACTAATGTGGTGTTCTATTCCCTATTATAATATATGTTGTACGAAAGAAAGAAACGGCATTCCATGATTTAGAAAAGGGAGGAGTTGATTTAACTAACATATCATAATATTAAGTTAACTAAAAATTTCTTGGTATTGTACATTTTTATTGCGAAGATCAAAAGAAAACGGGAGTAAAAAATCCTCTCAAGTTATGAGAAACTAAGTCAGAAACCTTACTTGGCTTGAAAACTAAAATGAGATTGATAGCTGAAATTTTTATGTAATCTATATTTCAAAAAGTTTTGCTGGTGTTTTCCTTTTCGAAAAGCAAAAAAGGTTTCTTCCTATGACACTTCCAAACCAGTAAACAAGTACAACTACACACGCCAAGGGCAGAACAAACAACAAACAACAAACAAAAAGTTTATTTTCGACAGGTGTCGCTTTATAAGTCGCACACTCATAGAAATTGGAAGACGTTCTACTTTGAAGGTTACAAAAACATGAATATAAAAAAAAATCTAAAAAGATCTTTTTCTCTAGTAAGTAATAAACATTATGAAAGAGCATATGAAAAAGAAAAAATCTGTACGAAAGCGAATTTCATCATTGGCATCGTTTTTTTTTACATTATATTCTTAAATGGTTGCCAGATTTTATTTTGATTTTGTAATATGAGCTTACGTGGTGGTTAGGAATCAAACAATTATTTTTATTATACAAAGTGTTGAAAACCTTGCCATGTAAATGCCCAAGCCCTTATTTTAATAAGTATTTTGAATGATACCTTTTCTACTTGCATCGATATAATATATGGTTTTGCTGTTACTGTAATATTTCACTTTATTGTTTATTTAGGTTTCATGTTTTCATTGGATTGGTTCTGTTTTTTGTATATATTGTGTTTATTTTGTGATCTAAGCGATGTCAGTGCGTATTAGAATAAAATAAATATGTGTTTTTTATTTGTCCCTAAATGAGTTTATTGTAAAAACTCCTAGGGAGCATTGGATTGAAAAAAGCATTTTTTTTTCTCTCTATGTAATGTTATTTTTTTATAAAAGAAAAAAAAGTTATCATTTAACCCAGCCAATGACAGGTCATAAGCCCTGTAAACGCCTAGATATCCATATTTCCTTCCAAACTTCTCGTCCCTGTTGAGATATCAAATTGTCATTTAATGTTAGCCCGTAATGGGTGAAGTCCAGTTTTTGTCTACCTGTATTTGGACACACTCAAAATGTTGTTTAATTAAAAAATAGCTAATAAAGCTAGCTTGACGTGAAAGGATATTAAGGATCTAAACAGGATAAGTAAAGAAGTTACTAATCTTGATTGGTCATTAACATAACACGTCCCTTTCCACTGTTCACACTTCACTGGGGCGCGCCTTTATTTTCGATTATTATTATGACTGTAATAATATATCTTACTGAATTTGCGGCATTTTATGAATATAAGCAACAAATCCACCATGAGCGATGCAATAAAACAGGAAACAACATTTAGTTAGATTCGTTTTGGTTGCTTCCGTTACAAAGCAATTTGATTTTGTATAATAAATTTAGCGGATATTTACGAGAATAGCTGGTATTAACATAGTATGTGGGGAGAACTTAGATATTATGGATCCGTAGTAGATAGCGGCATCCATTAGACCAGCGATCCTCTGTTCACCGCTCGTCATATCAGCGGTTTTGGAACATTTTGCATTAAATATAACTACCAATGGACGGATATAAAACGGTCCATTCTAGTCATGAACACTGGTGAAAAATACGAATTTTTTGCTGAAGAAGCTGCGAGTTTTTAGCATACTAAACTTATCTCAGTCTTTCCTAATTTATTTATTTATTTCAGTTATTTAGAACATTACAGAAAAAATCCGATTCATTCTTAATACAATACAATAATAAATCATACACGACAATAGATAGTTATGTTAGTATAATGATATAAAAGTATAGTAAGAAAAATTAAAAGTTAGAAAGTGCTTTCCTAACGGAAGACCCACTGTCGTGAAATATGTCGACATCCGAGGTGATGCGATTAAGTAGCAAGATTGCTCTACCAACAGGCATAACCATTGGCAGGTTGGTTCTGCATATTGGCAGGTAAAAACAATCGATGCTGTCTTTGTCGAAGATAGTTATCAGGTACGAACAGACCTACATCCATCAGAATTTCTGAGTTATGTATGCGACCACCAATCACCTGAAAGAAGTGAACACCCAAATGGACGTCCCTCCTCCTCCATAATGACTGAGCCTAGCATCCGTAGTAAAAAAGTAATGCATCATCATCATCATCATACTATATCCGCTCTCTATGTGGATCTTATGGATTCCACTAACTGCCTCCAGGCTAAGCGATCGGCCGGCAACTCCCGTGCATCCTCCCAAGTCAAGTCCACGTCCCGCAGCTCTGTCGTAAACTGCCGACGAATTGTCAACAGTGAACGACAAGTTAACCAGGCCCGATTCCCAAAAACATGTAAGCATTTGGTTAACCAATTACCGTCACCGGTCGGATTGCTAAAATCATTTCATAATTTGGTATTTTTACCAAAAATCGTAATCGATCGGATTACTATACCATGTAATCATTTGGTAAATGAAAAGTCCCCAAAGTACCCGTCTAAAACTATTTTTTTACCTTCTTGGTAGAGTTAAGTACATGCAGTGATTTAATTATTTTATTTTATATTCTCAGCTTCGAAACGAACAACCGTTCGTTGTTCGTTCAGCGGCCAAAATAAAATTGTAATCTAAACGTACTTTTTTACTTGGTTATACTTATAAAAAATTATTTATTATGAATATCAAACCACTAAATTAGTAATTTCTAAAGTTTAAGTGGAAGTCTCTGGTTATACAGATAAAATGACATTGCTTTTGAAATTGTATTTGCCAAGAAAGTTGCACTGGGAATAAAAAGTAGGAAAAGAACTGGGAAAAGACTCCAGGGAAAGAATTTTAACTGAAGATACAGATTTTTCTCACGTTGTTTGTATCTTTTTATATTCACGAACTAGTAAATAAGACGATATTATGAGCACAGTCGTTTTATTTAAATGTTTTTATATTCACGAACAGCTATTTTTTCCCTAACTAAAAACTCACCAACGCCGACACCTACATTTATGTAAGTTTGAAAAACATCCTTGATTTCACCTGCCTATATATTTTTTATAAATATTAATGGTGAAATATTTCTTGATAAAACACATTAAACGCTTTTGAGCTCAACCATGGCATTAAGATTAAACTGGAATCCAACTGAAACAACGATCTGTATTGGTTTTGCTCAGAGGACAAAGAAAGGCTGTATTCCTGTAACAATTACCCTATAATCATCACACGTACATATAATACATAATGTACATAATCAGTTGCTGGCCTTAGGGTTCAATAGGCTTAGGGCCCTTTGTCCATTTAGTTACACAACTAGGGGATGTTTGTTTGATAAGGTGGATCAATTACTGCATTGGTCTTTTATTGTTAGTTATATACTCGTAGATCTAGTTTTAAGTTATAAATGACGAAAAGTGGTCTGTTTATTTCGGAAAGATGACTGTTTATATATTAAATTTATACTGTTGGATGAAGTAGTAAGATTTTTTGGAATAGCTCTAATGCGTAGTTAAGACTGGAAATTTTTCTTTGATGTAATAAATTATTAGTAAACACTGTACTAGGTGTGACAAAACAGTTACAGAGACTATTAGATGCGGCAATGAACATGATGCTGATGCAGTATGAAGTAGTAGGGTGTCCAACTCTCCCTTACTTCGGTCAACTTCAGTAAATTTCTTAAGAGTGGGCAAGTTTTAAACCCGAGGAAGGTATCATATTATATTCAGCCGGTACCAGTACCGCTGTTGATAATCCGTCGGCAGTTTGCGTCAGAGCCGCGGGACGTGGACCCGACCTGGCCGATCGCTTGGCTTGGAGGCAGTTTGTGTGGATGTGGGATGATGATGATTAGTATACACATAACTGTATTATTGATCATTGTTTATTATTTAATTATTCTCCGTATTTTGTGCAACTTGTTATTTGCATGTTTTTTTCTGTAAGTGTGTGGCAACGAAAAGTTTTTCATGCAATAAAAAAATAAATCAAATTAATGTATCTACTAACCTAAAGCGGGACTATCTAGTAAAAATTCTTTTTTGGTATTATGATACGAAACTGAATAAATACATAAATAAAAGCAATAAAGAAATTCACAGAAACGTAAATTTTTTGAGATTGAACTGAAATTAGTGAAGTTAAAATTAATTTTAATTGAAAAGTGTCTTTACGTAATAAAAAGCGATAAAGATACACTGCACATGATGTACCAATGCAGTGCCCTATGCACCATTGTATGTGGAAAAGGGAAGGCAGTACTAGTAGTAATAATAAAGTACCATATTTTTTTCGACCCAGCTATGACTGTATATTTTGTTTTGTTTTTATACCTGTATATTTTAATCTAACTATGATTACACATTTGTGACCAATGCATAGTGGTTCGATGCAGTATGCAGACAGTACCGCTCCAGAGTTGGTGCGGTGGGGCCAGCGACCACCGGATAATGTCCAATGTTCGGTAACATCTGCCCGCACTGGCCGTACGCTGATAGCGCGGCTGTCTAGTTTCAAAGCCTATAGTTTGTAAAATATAAGTTTTATAAGAATGACAATTCCTCATATTTGAATAGCATGTATGGGACTTAGTCAAAACAAACTGCTACCATTAAATGATATCTAACGAGTAATTTATACTGAAAAACGAAAAATCATTCGAATCAGAAATATAATATATTTTAGAAATTCGTATAATATATTTTAGAAATACAGGTGTAGTAAAACTATGTATAATAGGTGCACTAATGTTGAAATTAGAGCAGAATGCAACACTGAGATAAGCATTATCGTCAAAATTAAGAAAGATCTTTTACGTTGGTTCGGTCATGTAGAGCGAATGGATGATGAAAGAACGGCTAAAAAAATATATGATCCGACTGTGCCTGGATGTAGGAGTCGAGGAAGGCCGAGAAAGACTTGGCATGATCGAGTAAAACAAGTGCTTGAAAGTGGACATGTAAGAAGTCGGAATTATCGATGTGCGTGCATGAGAAGATGTATGAATGTGGAGGAAGCAAGAGAAGTATGCCAGGACAGAGTGGTGTGGCGTTCTATCCTCTCTGCCTACCCCTTCGGAGAAATGGCGTGATGGTTAGTTAGTTAGTTAGAAATACAGTGTTCATAAATAAATCAATAAAATATCATGTAAAATCAGCTTTAAAATCATTTAAAATTGAAATAATTTATGCAATTTGATAGCTGTCATTCTAATCAAGCTATATTTTACAGACTATAGTGGTTTGACAAAAAATATTCAGGAATATTTCACATTTTTTGAATGGTTGATTTTTTTCTTGTATTATTAAATTAAGATTGATTATTTGCCTCGATATAACTGCACTTGCCAATGCCTGCTTTATGTACCATTAGGTGCAGATAAGGGAGAGTAGCTTTAAAAACTACGAGATAGCTATATGACATATAGCTAAGCAACAAAATATTGATCTACAAAAAATTGAATTAAAAAAATTGAGCGATTTTCATTGAATATACGAGTACAATAGGCAAAGGGGGAAATATGGCAGCTGCCATCTTGAATTAAAAATGTTGTCGAAGTATAAAATAATGACCCCTATTTCTCCGGAAAACGTTACACATGTTAAAATTATCAAAAAAAACTGCAACTATCTTGGATATCAAAATAAACGCAAAATTCGAAATCAGAACCCAAAACCCCCCTGAAAATGATACTCATGTTCATATTACAAAAAAGTTTGAATCAGCCATCTTGGATTTAAAAATAAATGTAAAATTCTCAATAATCAAAATGAATTAAATAATAACATTTTCGTACCGGGGGCTTTAAATGGAATTTTCGTTTCGGGAGCTTTGAAAATAATGAATTTTCTGCGGTGCCATGCGTCCTTATTCCTTTTTAAATTCGCATACAACTTCTCTTTTGTAATAAGGTTGATATTTGCACAAAAGTTAATGACTTTAACGGTGTTGCGATGTTACGATGTTGCCGTTCGATTTAATTACTCATCAAATTTTTGTAGGGGGCGCTTTAAAAATTAAATCGATTTTTAAGGAGTAGGTAAACTCCAAAATTAATATTTTTAAATTTTTTATTTTTTACTAGGGTTTGATATTTGAGAGCCGACAACGGTCGTTAGGAGCCGTCAGGGTGCTTGTAACACCACAAGGCCGCAAAAAGCCAAAACATCGTGGGGCCTCAAAGGCAAACTTTCAAAGCATTGAAATTGTTAGTGTTACTGTTAAATCACCAGGAAACGTTGAATAAAAGCTTGGGGTTTTAACTTCTATTGTTTTATTTTGGTGGTCTCTGCTTGATAAATATATGAGAATAAATTAAGTAAATATTATTTATTGTGAAAAAATGTAGGAAAACTCCTTTTGAAAACGCAAATCAAGTTATCAAATCAATTTGTATAAAGCAATTTACAAACAGCCGTGATTTAACACGGTGCGGTGGTGCTAATATATCTGAAGAAATACATTAATTTTTAAACGAAACTTTTGTTTGATATTTGAACAGTTAGATAAAGTTTTTTTTTCTACAGTAAACAGTAGTTGTGAAAAAGGCATAAATATGAAACTTTTTATCAGCGAATGTGCAAAAAATGGCTAAAAATCATCAAGCTCGATTAATAAAGGAAGTTATGAAAATACACTAGCCTTTAATCTGTTCCAACCTTAAATTCTATATATCTTACAATGCGTTGGTTGGTACGATCCAATATGTGGAATTTCCTATTCGGAATCATAGTTTTTTTTCTGAAAGCACTGGATAAATATTTTTTTATAAAATAAGTCTAAACTACACCCCGTAAAAGTGCTAAACTATTATATGAATTCTTTTAAAAAGGAATGAAAGGGATAATATTGTTTCTAGCACTTCCATCTCAGATAAATATTATATCAGAACATTTCCGAGTACATACATTCGTACATAGTCTAGGTAAGGGTTGAATCGTGTTTGTTAAGCTTTTATCGAATGTAAGTAGTGTCTTTCGCTTGAATAGATTTTTGATAACGCATGCGCATTGCGCAAAGAACCTTTTTTTTCACGTGTTTTCATTAGAAAAAATTCTCAATTTGCCTAAAATCATATTATTTGTGTAAAAACAGCACTGCTGTGAGTTTGAATCAGTATTTATAATATGAAAAATGTTTTTAGTGCACCATAGTTTATTCTGTTCATTTAGCTTTTGCATAACAAATATAATGATGATTGACTGCGTTTAAAGTAGCAACACAGTGCCATATGCACCATTGGGTGCGGATACGAAAAAGCAGTATAGTTCATTTTGAAAATGTGCACATATAAATAATAACAATTAGACTTATTTTTAAAAATCAAAGTAGGTAAACAGTGTCAACTAACAATGGTTTTTTGGTAAAAGTAGAGAAAAAAAAGTTTAGAATCAAGATAAAGAAACAGTAGATAATCAGATAAATAATCTTCGTTTCTATCCGGCTGGAGATAACACAATTTGGAGTAAAATTTTCTGTCTGAATAAATTTCTTATGGTGGAACCAATAAAGAAATCGAATATTTAGTGGGATGATAAATGTTTTCCTTTACCGTAAGAAGATTTACCCATTTTGTATTCCAAAAACGTGCACCAAAAAAAGCCACAAATTTTATTAGCTAAACTTTTCCCTATATTTATTTATCTAAAAAGGGTTACTTTGAAAACAATGATATTATTTTGTGATCTAGAATACGATTGGCTTACAATATTTTTATTGAAAAAGGTAAATAAATATTCTATTTACTGAGCGAACGAATAAGAAAAGTAATATAAAATGTAGGCTTTGTAAAATCAATACAGGATTTATCACCGAATAAAGATGAGGATTTATCGTTTTATTCTTGTTTCTTAAATATTAAATACTAGATATAAATGTACGATATTGGTTTTATAAATTACACTTATTTAAAGCTACATTCTTATAATAAACCAATATCATAAAAAATGGATTACAAATATTTGAATAATTGACTCTCAGCAATCAATTCGGTACTTCTTTTTCATATCAAAATTGTTATTTTATGATTCTCTCGCTGTTTCTCTCTCTCTATCTTGAAATAAAACATAATTATACTCAACGTTTTTTAAGTGATTCTATCTGTATGACATCCAGAATTGAATCCGGGACATTATGAATAACCACACTCCTACTAGGCAGACAGAGTAAAAAATATTATATTATATCCCTAGCTGTTAATATTTTTATCTACCTCCTACGTAAATACCTACCCGCTTTTACTAGTTAGTAGGTGTGTTGTTAAGTTATTTTAATACCCGATGGAATACACGGTGGTTTTGTTTAATTTGCATATTAACCAAAAGCAATTTGTCCCTGTCGATCTGTACACATATTTGTCGGCTTTGCATATTACGTAGGTATATAGGATACAGGTATGTATGACGTCACACGGGACGTTGTTGTGACAATTATTGAGTTGTCAGTTAAAAATAGTGGTAGCGCATTTGGGTACCGTGCATGAGGTCGCAAGTTCGATTCCCTTAGGGGATCAACATGAAATATATATTTAAATTTGATTTTCATTTTAATGTTTCATGTGTTATACCTTGGACTGATTCTGAAGCGTAAGACTAATCATCTTACTATCAAGTAATAAAAAAATGCACCTATGCACCATTGGGTGCAAATAAGGGAAAGCAGTAGTAGTAGTAGCAAAAATGAAAATAATTTGAAAAACATTTTTTTTTGTGTATTGAATTTTGATAAGGAATTGGTATAATTTTTTTTTAGTAAATTATTTTTTATTGAAAATATCTTTTGCTCAAGACATTTATTATTCTATTTTATGTATTTCTAAACGTGGAGTCCCAGTAAACAACTCATCAATAAATACCTAAATGTTTGCGTTTTTTTCCAAGTGAAAAAGAGGTTTCAAAGTATCTCGACCACATTTTGGGTCGGTCTTAGCAAATATTTTCCCGGTTCTAAAGTATTACGGCCCTTTAGACCCTTTTTATATGACAGTCTGCTATTGTTAGTGTGTCCATATACTCAATTGTGTGCCCTTTAACACGTGTGTGTGCCCAAATAATAAAAATTGACACTTTGAATTTCAAAGAAGTCTCTAATAAAATAAAACTTATAAATTATATAAAGTGAAAATAAAATTAAGATAGGTACTCAATAATTGTGTAAAATTCGTTTTAAAATGTCGTTGATTGATTCGTTTATATTTTATATAAGAGCATCATTGATATATATTTTCAAAGCCCTCTCAATTATTAGAACAGTTAAAAAGAGGATCTGGTCAGGGATCACAAAAATATGTATCTTGTAGATAAAAATTATGTATTTACCTCGTTTCGAATTTAAACTTTTATCTTCCTCGTACCGACCTGTATCTATGTGTATCTACGTGTATTGGTGATCACTACCCTGACTTGAAAAGTCGCACGGGAGCTATTGGCCGAATGCTAAGCTTGGAGTAAATTTGTGGTATCCAAAAGTTCTACATAGAAAGTGGATAATAATAATAATGACAATGTAGTAGCGGATTTATTAAAAATATTTGTTTATAAAAATGCGTTCTACTTTTTAGTGTGTATTACTACTACTTTCCCTTATCCGCACCCAACAGTGCATAGGGCACTGCATCGGTACACCAAGTGCAGTGTATCTTGATCATTGTATTACATGAAGGTAAGATGATCAGTCATACGCTTTCGTACCAGTCCAAGGTTTCATTCATGAAATATTATTTTGAAAACCACATGTACGAGTATGTAAATAAATTCTGTATTTCACTAAGAATCTTGAATTGAAGATAAATAAATATTGACTGAGTGGCATAATCAATTACTTAATTTGAAAAAACCTCGTTTTTTTGGAGGTAAATAACATGCGCAAAAATATTTTCTTAAATTTTCTAGACACTAAAATAAGTGCAAAATGCATTTAAATTAGCATACAGGTTCATAGTAAATATCTAAACTAATCAGTTTTTCTTCCTCCTGTAAAGTTGACAAATTTGATTTACATCATGTTATAATTAAGGTAACGAAAAGTATATAAATGTAGTTATTATAATATAAGAAGTATCTAATACAGTGTAGAATGTAGTTATGTTTAAAAATGATATAGTTTTTAATGTTGGGATAAGAATTGATAGAAAATGATAAAGTGTGACGTAAATAATAATTAGTTTATGTAAAATAAATGTAAAAATTAAAACATTTAAAATGTTATAAAAATAATCACATTAAAGTGTAAAAAAATTGTAAAACAATAAAAAGTAAACAATCTTTTAGAATTCATTCTCTTCCTTTTGTAAAAATATAAACATCATCTTTTTTTTTCTCTTTTTTTAAAAAAAAAAAAGAAACATTTGAGCTCTTATGATATGCTCAAATATTTCAATTTCGGGCTGCTTTCAAGTAGTCGGAAATAACTGTGTTAGAAAGCAGGAAACAAGTTGTGCTGGAGTGGGATTCGAACCTAGGGATTCTAATCCGGAATCCTCGAATCTACCACTAGACCACAACCCGGTTCAATCATCATCATCATATCATCATCATACTATACCGCTCCCTATGAGGAGCATGTGGAATCACAAAACTGCCTCCCAGCCAAGCGATCGACCGCCAGTTTTCGTGCTTCCTTCCAAGTCAGGTCCACGTTCCTCAGCTCTGACGGAAATTTCTGACGAATTGTCAACATACAGTCATGTGCATGATAGGTACATATTTCTGATATATTGATATTTTGAAATGATTGCAAGTAACGGTAAAATATACAATAATTTTCCTTATCCGCACCTAATGGTGCATAGGACACCGAATAGTTACGCCGAGTTATACACAATAGATGTCACAAGCTGCCTCCAAGCTAAGTGATCAGCTCCACGTCCACGTCCCATAGCTCAAACGTAAAATGTTGACAAACTGGCAGGGGAAATTTTTTTAAATTTCTAAATGTCCGTATTATTTTTTTCACTTTTTCGCATTTTTTTCTCTAATTGTGTTTTAAATTTTATATGCATAGTTATAGAGCATATTATTTATTGTTAATATTTAAATACTTTTGTACACATAATTATTCATTGCAATTTGTATATATTTAACTGGAACCTTTACATCTGTGAATATTCTTTTTATATGTAGAATAAACAATTAAATAAATTAAACTATGGCATCGCTCAGAATTGCCAATTTGTAGTAGGTATGGCAATTTGCAATTACGCGTAGTTGAGAAAGTTTCACTGGGTGATATTTCAATTAATGTTAACTCGTTTAAAATTACACAGCTCCAATGTGAAAAGACAGAAGTTGCTGGAATTTTTATGTATAATTTAATTTATTGCACGAAAGCTAAATTAACAATTTCGCGATTTACTTCTTTGTTATATTTTATGAATCATGAATATCTGACTACGTTATTTTGCATTTTTTATCATTGAAATTTGTTATTTATATATAAACCTTGGAGGCTTGCACTCACCACCTTAAGGTTTGGAATAAAAACTTTATAATTATTACATAATCCATGGCTTAACTGTTAATTTAAGTGGTAGTTTTTATTTACTTTTCTGTAATTGTAATTATTCTAATCGTGAATTCTGTAATTGGCCTCATGATCAGCTCATATACTTCTTATTATGTTAATGCCTCCAATAACTTTAATAAAAATATCTAAAACATTGAATATAGATTTATTTGAGAATAACCATGGTGATGTGCGGCGTTTGCTTTCCGAATCACACTTTGTTGATCACATTTTGTTGAGTTAGCATTTTTTTTTCTATGTTTTCTTACTTTTAACTCACTTTTATGTACATATAATTTATTTGTAGTAATCTTACGATGAGAATTTTCTTTTCTTTTTTACCTATTTTTGTTACTACCTGTGAAAACCTCTAATTGGTCTACTCTGTTTTCTTTTAATGTTTATTATAATGATTATCTGACTGTTGGTTTTCCTATAAATAAATTAATAAATTATGATTTTAAAATGTTGTATGGTTTATTCAATGATTATGTAAATATTAAAAATTATGTTTAGTACTACAATGTGTTATGTATAATACTACAATGCCCTGACTCGACACGGAGTATCTAGTGAGTCGGGGCCAGATCATTGGCATGGGTCTCTACTGATTGAGTGTCCATCCCATAATTGTGATTATATTAAATGTGAAATGTAATAAATAAATAAATAATTGGTGACCTTGCTGTATGAAATTAATATTACAAGATTGTAATAATTTTACTTTTTTTCTTTACAGGCGCTGGAGTGGGTACGGGTATAATGATAATCAAACAAGCGTACTAATGAATTCGTGATATTAATTGCGCGAATTTAAATCATTGTGTATTCTAACACTGCAGTGAAAATTAATTTACAACAATGGAACAAATTGTTCAAACACGTTTTAATGAGAACAAATATTTGTTCAAGTTAATTGTGCGTCGAGTCATGGCCCGAAAGTTATAACATTAACAAAGTGATGAAAAGTTCAGTTCAATGATAACAATGAACCCGTGTTTTGAGAAGTTAAGTGAAAAAATGTGCCAAGACAAACGGTTGAGGAAAGTTTGTAGGACAAGTGGAAAGTCCGCGTCGAGACAAACCAGTATGAATCTGTTCCCGGTTATACTCTCCCTCCTGCTGTTCTGTGGGACCATTAGGCTCGGGTGACTGCGAGCTGCAAGGATAACACACCCCTCAACGAGAGGGTCAGAAGGGCGGAAATCGTTTTCCGGGGCGTGTTCATACCGAACGAGCATAAGGTAAGAAGCTTCGGGCTATAAATTGTAATTTTAATAATAGATGGTCCACTTAAAGCCGAAACTCGCGAGATTTAGAGTCTGAGGTTTTAACGCTGATTTAATGACTTTAATTGATGGAGCTTTAAGAGGTACTAAAAACTTTCGTTTCAGGAATTTCTCGTTAAGCAAATAATGTTTTTTGAGCATTTACCAGAAAACCACTTAAAATTAGTTTTCGTGTAATGAAATACTGCGTAGCTTTTTATAATTAAAACCGTTTATAGCATACAAAACCTTTTTTAAATTGATCTTTCAAATTGTATTCAATATTATTAGATATAACATTAGTACTTAGTACTCGGATTAAGTACATATTTCCAATTGATGAAAAGTTCGTGCTGTAATTTCCATTGTTTTGTACCAACGTCCTGAATTAATCATTTCTTGTAATATTTCAAGAACAGGTAAAAGAATTTGTTCGCTGCCTGAAACTAAGCTCCGGTAAAGAAATTTAACCTATTCACGTTATTCAATTACTGTTTTCAAAGAAACGCTTTCCACCAGCAGTTATATAAATCCCGATTAGATTTTTCCCGCTAAAACAATTAAGTCTTATCGATTTACGTAGGAAACTTTACTAATCTAAGTAATACTTTCAGGAACACGGGGTGGTTTTTTCCTTGGAAACAATCTACAAAGGAGCTGATGAACTGGCACAGTTCAGTACATACTCTGGCTCTCCTTATAACACAACTGACAGGTAACGCACCCTTAGTCCTTTGAAATGTTTTATTTTGTCTTTGAAGATTTAAGTGGAAGAATAACTCAATTAACTTAGTTTCTTTTTGTTCGGTTTTTTCGTTATTACAAATCTCCTTTTGTGCGGATAAAACGTAAATTATAACTGCGTTACGTCAAACTTTGGCGCTGTATACATATTAAATCTACTGTGGAGTGGTGTTAGCACATAGTTAATCATATCTCCGATGCCAGATGGCGCTGGTGTTCTCCGTAAAAAGGTCTGTAGCTTGGAAAATCTCATGGTAAAGAAATATTGGTTTTGATCCCGAGAATCTTGCGCGTTAGTGATGATATTCAATTACTAGATTAACACTCCGGAGCCACGCGAGCACGTCCCGTTTATTAGATTTGTCGGAGGTAACATAACACAAATTCAATTGAGGAGAAATAAACGCGAGAAAAGAACGAAGTAAATTGTGTTGTATTAATCCTTTTTCTTTCCTTTTGTTATTCGCACTGTTGTAATAAATAACAGTCGTGATATCTTTTTCTCATGCTGAAAGCCAAAATAAATACTTTTTTGATGAGCACTATGTATCTTTGGGGCAAGAGAAACTTTTTTTTATTAAACCTTAACATTATTTTGGGTAGAAGTAATATAAACGAATGTTTTGGAAACATTGTTGGGTTTTCGTTTCAACAGATTTTGTTTTAGTAAATAGAATGAAAGGCTCTTTTGTCTTACGTTATGCAAAAATACATGGTGTAACAAAACATCTAGTACAATCCGAAAACTGGTAAATCTACATCGTATTTGGAGATGATTGTGTAATATGACTTTTAAAAAAAAAAAATATTAAAAAAATAAAAAAAAAAAAAAAAAAAATTCTCTGAAAAGTTTTCATAAGTTTGGCAGATCAAGTAAAATAGCTCAAATTCTTAATAAAACTTATTTTTTAATTTTGTTTTATTTATGAATAGTATTATTTTGACTAAATACATGATATTTAATAACAATTTGCAAACAAATTTCGAAAAAAAAATCAACTTCGTACTCAATTTTCTCTTAAACTAAGGGTCAAATAAAATAATTTTATTCTACTAAATCGACTCCAAGTATTATATAAATTCACTGGTTTCCCGCTTGTACATGGAGTTTTGTAACATCCTATATAGAAAAAAAAAAAAATCTTATTGTATACCTTATACCTATATAAGCAACTCATGATGAGAGATTTCTTCCAAAGCTTTTAATAAAATCTCATGGTATATCAATTATTAATTTAATTTGCTCTTCGGGAATGTAAAAAAAATATTTTTCGATTAGTTAATTGTTTGTTTTAAATTTAATGACTTCCCAGTAAAATAAGCATTATTCTTTTATCTTCACAAATTTATGGTGAAAACAGTTTGTTAAAAAACTACACAGTTTTTTACCTAAAGAGAGCTAAATTAATCGTGATATATTGCCCTTTTCACAATAGCGGCAACACGCGTCTCTTATTTTTTAAATGTAATATTAGCTACAATTTTTATCTATTTGTAACTCAAAGTGGGCGAAAGCAATAAAAAATTAGGAACCGTATAAATATAACATAATACGAACAAGTATTTATTATGTAAGTACATAGTATGCTCCCACGTACTGTAAATAATGTTCGTTGTCATGTTTTCATTTCCGAGTAATTTTCTGCGTTAATATTACTGCCTTATTATTCTTTAATCTTACACCCCGTGAAACATCAAACAGCCTCCTTTTATCCGTGAATACACAAGGCAACAACGAAAATGTGATATGTTTTATTTCAGCGTACGTTTTTAGTTAAAATATCATATTTCTAAGGAGCTCTCGTAGTTATGAGTACACCAATGGAAATGGTTTAAAAGATTGTGTAACTTGAGTCTACAAGGAAAACCAAGAAATCGGTTTTATTTTCAAGTTGAACGTGAGCCTTAGGTATCTTCACGATTACGTGATTGTATATCGGTATATAAGAACTTATATAGGTTTGTTTGGTAAGTATATTGACGAAAAGAATTAAAGGAAAAGTAGAGAGGATTTTCAGGACACCAAATATTTATTTACTACTTGGTACAGCTGAAACGCGATTTTTGACGATTATTATTTGACATAAGAAAGCTGTATGCGTGCGAGAATTTAAGAGATGAATAAGGCGGAAAAAGAGGACGAACGAAAGACTCAGCTCCCAGGAGATACCAGGAGACCTAAAACCGTCAATTCAGTAGAAAAATTGCCCTTACCTTCGTCTTATTGAGACTGGAAAAGGAGATATTCTGTGCTGCACTTCACCAAAATAACGTCAAAAAAACACATAACAGATCACAACAATTTCACTAACGACACAATTACACAATGGATGCGGTGTTTAAATAGTTCAAGGTTGATTTTTATGTTAATTGAATGAGAAAAATGCATGATCGAAATATGCTTGCGGGTTTTGTAGCGGATGCGGTATTGTAACAACATTTTGACTACCCGCGAAGTGCCATAGATAGTTTGTTTTGTGAATAAAGGACGGTATAGACATAGGAGTAGGAACCAAAGATTTACTGGGGGCAATTTCTTCCAAGAATGATGAGCACAAATCAGCACCAGCACATCGGCCAAACCAGTACTCTTGAGTTTTTTTAGTAGTTACAAGATACAATTACAAGATAATAGCATGTATTGAGAATATCTACACAATAATTAATTTATTTTGTGAAAAAGTTTTTTTTTTATTAAAAGATATTATCGTTTTTGAAAAACATAATTTGCTAGTCAAGTTCTAAATTTGACATGCAGCAAAGGACATAATTATATTTATTATGGAAATTGTCTTATTGTACCTTCTTGGAAGCACTTTCACCGAGGAAACCTTATTATAAATTACTCTTTCTGCGTTATGGATACCTACATAAATTCCATTTCAAATGTTGGTACCGGATTTTTTCTTTATATAAATCACAAATTAATTATTCTGATAAAATGCTTAGGTTTTTCTCCATTTATGAGAACAGTGATAAAAAAGAAATGGAACCATATTCAGAAAATTAAATTGAACATTTTTTATAAAATGTAAAAAAAAAACTACTACTACTACTGCGCCGAGACCTGGTCATCCACTTCACTGTTGACAGTTCGTCGGCAGTTTGCGTCAGAGCTGCAGGACGTGGACTTGACTTGGGAGGGTGCACGGGAACTAGCAGCCGATCGCTTGGCCTGGAGGCAGTTTGTGGAATCCATATGCTCCACATAGGGAGCGGATATGGTATGATGATGATGATGACTAATACTGCTTTCCCTAATCGGCATCCGATGGTGCATAGAACACTGCATTGGTACACCAAGTTCAGTGTATCTTCATCATTTTATTACATGGTAGGATGATCAGTCTTACGTTTCAGTACCAGTTCAAGGTATCACAAATAAAAATCACAAAGCAAAACATAAAACAACAAAATAAATGTAAAAAACCGTTTTTTTCAATATTGTTTATCCAAGAAACCCTTTTTTACTGCTCTAAAAATAATACAAACGAAGAAAAGAAAAATTATTCAACACGTAAAACAGATTCCAACAGGCGACATAATCTGAAAAATTGCCGAAAGCGAAAATCCCGGTTAGCAGATGTTCCCATTATTACTTTTGAATGACGAAATAAAACAGGAGTTCTTCGGTACCAACTTATCTTAGTAATAATAAGATAGTATTCTGGGTCAATTCATCATCATCTCACGCTTTATATTATCTGATATCACTTTGTAATATTAGGGGAAATTACCCAGTTACCTCCTGAGACGTGCCCAACTGACTCATTTATTATTATCTGTGTCGGGAATTTATCGCGGTGAAACTCCCCCAATACTCTCGTAAATCACCAATTTGATAAAACCTTTGACGTATTATTGCAGAAAGTAATTTGGTACACTGAATATCCTAACTTTTTAGCCTAGTAAATATTTTAGTCGATTTTACAAGATTTTACCTTTTTGAGCTTAAAATTTCTTCTTCTTCTTTAGACCTAAGGGTCTACCTAAGGACCTAAGGGCTGGAATATGCTTCTTGTATTTGGTCTCCACAATATATCACTTACAAGGATAGATTAGAGAAAATTCAATGGACATTCTTACGACATCTCAATTGGAGGTGTAGGTTCACAGATCTTAATTATAAAAATTCTTGTGACATACATCACCTGCTTAGCCTTGAAGATCGTCGTCTGTCGTTGGACATGGGAATCCTGCATGACTTGCTAAGCGGACGTCTTGACAGTCCAGCTCTGGTATCTGAGCTGGCCCTGAAAGTACCTGGCTACCGTACTCGTCACACGTCTCAATCTCTATTCCATTTGCCAGTAGCTCGTAGTAACTATGCGCGTAATTCTCCATTGATTCGTATAACTCGTAATTATAATACAAAGTTCAACAATATTGATTTGTTTGACTGTAGCAAATTTATATTTAAAAAAAGAGTCATAAAAGAATTATTTTCCTCTCATGTTTAAAATCAGCGATAGTATTTATTCTCATAGAATTCACACACACATGCACCCACTCTATCACCCTTTCTCCCAGCCTTACACTCACTCACACACACCCCACCCACCTCTCTCTCTCTTTAATATAATGTATTTTAATTTTTATAGTTGTATTTCCTCCTTTGTATTTTCTTTAATGTGTTTTTTGTGGATCTCTGTTATTGGCTTTTATAATGTTTAATTTACTCTGTATACCTTATTCTATGTATTGCTGTTGAGTAATCCCTAATAAATAAAATAAAAATAAAAATAAAAAAGTAATTTAATGTTTTTGAAATGAAGGCAGGTAAACCTGAGCGTGCCGACGGGGCTACGGTCCTGTTTCATGGCGCAGCCGCGCACCAAGTCCGGGGCTGTGCCCGCTCCCCGTGGGCTGCTGGTGGTGGCTGGGGCGGGCCCCCTGAGGGCCTCTGCCCCGCCAAGGCTCTGGTCGGAGCAGCTAGAGTCCGCTGTGCTGCATGAATTGGGTAAGAATTTTGTATTTTTGTTTAGTTTAGACGCGGAATCGCCATTAGATCGTATTCAGTTAATAATTGAAGAAATACAATGCTTTTTCATTATTGAAATTGTAGTCAAGATGTCCAGACTCTGTAATAACAAGTTGGAGTGTGTGAAAAATAAAGTATGTGAAAACATTTCAATATTAACAGAAATTATCAAATTAGGATTCATGAAATATAATGTAAATTTATTTATGCTTTATTTTGGACCCATCGGATATGTTTTTATACCCGTAAAATTTTCAAAAACTCTTCTCATGTGACTAACCTTAGCAACACTCAAAACCAGTTTCAAAATATCAATGCTGTGATTAGTAAGGCATCTTCCAGCTCCCGAAACAATGTTTTTAGCTCTACACGCTATGACCGAATCCTACAGGTTTATTTAGATCTATGCTCTGTTCTTTCCACCAACATTATCGTATTACTCTCCAAGTCAGTAATAAGCAGTGTATTTTATTTGAAATATGTGTAATATTAACTCATGTACGTTTATTCTATTTTTGTTCATGGATGTATTAAATTATATTTATAAAAAGTATAGTCCTGCATTCATACTCGTACAACATATTAATTTGTCACTCAAAATACTTTTGTCTTCTGTTTTTAGTATTTTTATTTTTGTGTGATATGTCGTTAAGTGTAATTTTCCGTGTGTATATCTTAAATGCTATGCACTCGTATACAATTGATTTTTTTCTTTTCTTTTTTAGCTTGCCGCATTCTATCGGTTTCTTGAAACAGGCAATTGCCCATTTAGAAACCGATAGCGCTGATCAGAGTTTTTCCATTTATCTTTGTTTGTAGGTACTTATATACCACTGCACCAGTATTCAGTTTATCTACAATATTTATTATGTTATATGCCCATGTATCTAGATATTTAAGAGGCTCTAAATTGTACAACATTGTTATACGTTTGTTGATAAATAAATAAATAAAAAAAGCTCCTATTGAGTGCTCTGTATGAAAATCCAACACAATTCGAATTAAACACAGATAAAACACTAACAACTTCGCTAAAATCGAAGCTGATAATGTAATGGGCTTTCAGCACAGTTTTATTAGTTCCAAAGCTTCATTTCCCGCCCAGCTTTATTATTGGAATTCCATTATGATGCACTTATACGTTGCTTTTACTGCAGCCGATAAGAGCGAAACTATTATTTGTTTTGGATGCGGTTTTCTGATCCTGTAATGCAATTTACCGGGAACCGATGCACCCCCAGCGGCCAAATCGAATTATAACTTTAGTGAAATGATGAAAACTTCTGCTTTACCTAATGCACATGCATGCATTTTGTTATTTGTTCAGTAGTTGAGAGTTTGCTCAGTAAAAAGGTTTGAATTAGGTTACGTTTTTATGTAGGAATTTTATTTACAACGTTAAATGGGCCAAAGGACCAATTCATATTATCGCAGTCTAATTAGGCCGTAGAATAATAAGATAAAAATAAGAGAATTGTACTAATTATCACAGAACACTCAGGCATTGTAAAATCACTTATAATTATTTTCAGAATATAATCCAGAACCTCAGTAGCCTGTGTTTAGCGTCATACATAGCTACATATAAAAATATTTTTTACCTAAGCGCCCTGCGTAAACTCGACTAAATAATTACATATCGCACCCCGGGAACAAAAGAGAGTCAACTCTAAAAACAACTTTTTTGGGAAATGGCTAAAAACACTAACTTTTTTGTTTCTTAATTTTTTCACAATGGGCAAGACAAAACGTTTTTATCCAATATTACAACCAAAAAAATTGTGAAAAAATTAAGAAACAAAAAAGTTTGTGTTTTTAGCCATTTCCCAAAAAAGTTGTTTTTAGAGTTGACTCTCTTTTGTTCCCGGGGTGCGATATGTTGGTCGTTACTTTTTATAAATTTAAGATTTCTGTTTAGTTTTTTTATTCAGTCGTGTAAAAGTAGGTATGAGAACAGAAGCCCTAGACATTCAACTCTCAGATCCTAGACATTCATACGATTCAGCCAGAGGAAGACCTTGTGAACCCCGGCGAAGTCCAAACACCAAGTTTGTCGAATGAGCTTTTGCAGAGGCTGGCCTCTCTGCCTGGAATCAGCTTCCTTCACACTTACGCACCATTTAGAGCCCTTGTCAATTTCAGAGTCAATCAAAAACGCATCTTTTAAAAATCTCACACAAATTCACAGTATGCGTAATTACCCTAGTCTGCTCAAGTTACAGATAATATTATAGTCTACCACTAGGAGCTTAGGTTAGACAGTATCTTTAATTATTGTAAAGCGCCATTGAGGAGATTTTGCACAAAAATGGCGCTACATAAGTTGCCAATTATTATTATTATTTATTCCTAAAAAAAGTCAGAAAGTTTTTCAAATATTGTAATTTAAACAAAGTAAGCACATGACCTACTTTTAAATTATGTTTTTTAAGAAATACATAGCAATGGAACATAATTATTAGGTAAACATAAAAACTTTTCCTTTTGTGTTGTTTTTATCCTTTTCTAATGTTTTAGCAGAAATCCCGTAGATAGATCAATATGAGAGGAAAGTGTATTATAGAACTGATACGCAGAAGTAATTATGTGTACCAACGGTGAACGGTATAAAGTTTTAACCTGAATTAAATGAGTTATATACACACATTGTGAGTAATCGTTTAAACTGTTTATAAACTAACTCTGTATTAATTTTTCCACAAGGAAAGTTCTTTTTTGTTATTTATCCGTATTGGGAATTCTTAACATTTTATTATTTATATTTTTCCGCCTAACGGGGTAGTGGATACCGGGTTGGGCTACTGTGCGTGAGGTTGCGGATTCGTTTCCCGACAGGGTCAATTTGAAATATTTATTTAAATGTAATTTCACATAGAAATTTATTTATTTAAAGCTTCATGTACAATTACATAGCAAGAGTACAAGGGCGAGTTTATTGCTTTTAAGCAATGTCTTCCAACCAACCCTTTTATATGTGATACCTTGAGCTTGTACAGAAGCGTAAGACTTATCTGGTCATTGCTAAAATGTAAACTGCACTTCTTGCTGTACCAGTGCAGTGTCCCATGCACTATTGGGTGCGGAAAAAGGAAAGATAGTAGTTATAGTATTTGTAATAGCATTAAAAGGCATTTTGCATCACTTAAGACTCCAGCACTTCAACGTGTGACGTAGATGCCTAGTGATGACGTAGATGCCTATTGATGACGTAGTGAGTGACGTAGTGGGTAACTAGACACCTCAGACACGGTAGTATTTTTCAAGTATGGAATGTCAATTCTCTGAAACTCTTGTTCGAAGTATACGATACAATAACAAAATAACTACTGATATAGGTAGCTATAGAATATAGCATCAGTTTGTTAATATTATGACACACGAACGTGGATAATTTATCGTAGCGATAAATTATCTGCGACATGACGGGTACAGCCTTCGAAAATTTCCAACTACAGAAGTGCTCATGATTTCCGGTGGAAGCTTATTACATGATTTGTATCCTTTCGGATACACATTATTTTGACAAGTCGTTATCCTTGTTATAGGAAGTAATAAATTAATACTAAATTGTTTTAAATCAAGGATTTAGATAGTTCGCTTCAGTGTTTTAGTTTACCCATTTTACATCAGGTCCTGGACGTCCATTGCTAAAAATTTGTCCCCAGTTTACGTCAGAATTACGAGACGTGGACGATAACTTACTTTGTAGACGGTTTGTGGAAATCGTGTGCTCCATATAGAGAGCGGATATGGCATGGTGATTTTTTAAATCACTATGTTGTTCTTACGAAGACTTAATATTTTATAATAATGGTTTTGATAATTTTGTTAAATTTTTAAAGCAGCCCGAAATTGAAATATATCATAGGAGCTCAAATTTTTCTATTTATAAATGAAAAAAAAAATTGCTTTTTTATATCATGTACGTATAATATTTGTATCTATATTGTTTTTTTAATTATTTTTTATGCCTATATGTACAAAGGCATTAATTTTATTATGCCTTTTTTAATGAATTACAAAAAAAACTTAGGTCGAAAGTAATAATAACAACGTTTTTGTGACGTAAGAAAATCAAGGATTATAAAATGAGAGTGCTTTCGAGAAATTCAATCCACTTTAAAACAGAAATTCAATATATTTAAATATACTTTTAAAAGCAATACGCCTAGAATTAAATAAAAAAGAGCATACAAATCGTTTGATTAACTAAATTATTTTACATCAAAGCTCTTCCAATACTCGTTTTTTCTGTTTTATTGAATATAAGAACGAAGATTGAATGAAGATATTATATTAAACCAAATTGCCTTAATTATTAAATCTGTTAGATTTTGAAATAAAGAGAACGGTAGGTATATAACATTCAATTTTTAAAATAAATTATTTAGATAATGTTTCAATTAATTAAGATTCCATTTATAGTTTTAACATGTGTATTAAATGTAATTCAATATTTTTTCATATAAAGGTACATCAATGGCTAAGAACAACTTAAGAGAGAGAAAAAAAAACTTAAAGCCGGTGGCAAAACAAAAATAAGTAGTAATTAAATAGCAGGGTATTAACATTTTTTTCCTCGTAGCATAATGGTAGCACATTTGGCTACCGTACATGAGGTTGTGGGTTTGATTCCCATAGGGGGTCAACCAGAAATATTGATTTACATTTGATTTTCATGTTAATATTTAATGTGTGATACCTTTGACTGGTTCTGAAGCGTAAAACTGACCATACTACCTTCATGTAATAAAATTATCATGATGCACTGTACTTAGTGTGCAAATGCAGTGCCCTATGCTTCGTTGGGTGCAGATAAGGGTTTTTTTCCTTCTTTCTGTAAAAAAAAAATCCAATTTGTGGCCACGTTGAATGAGCTCCACTTACTTGGTCCCATGTTTTTTTCTAGTGTTTTTTTATATATTTTTAAACATATATTTTTTAACCACCTCAACAGGCCAGGAGGCCTAATTACAGAGGGGAACAACGCAAACGTCACAAACACCCAGGCTTGAGAAAATCGCTTTTAATTTTTGTGTTCTCACCGGGATTCGAGCACGGAACATCCGTATCGTGAGTCCAGCGTCTTAGCCATTACGCTACGGAGGCCGCCGAGTGTTGGTACGTTCTTTAATTTGAAGAGTTAAAAATCATATCATTTATATTTTTTATATTTATTTTAAAAAAACCTTTACCTTCTTATGATGTATTTATCCAATATTCAAATTTCAGGACTGATTTCGAATAGTAAAAAATAAGTGTCAGAAAGTAGGAAATGAGTTGTAGCAAAGCGGGTTTTAGGATATTTTTATTTTATTTTTTTATTATTTTAAATAAAGAATCATTTGAGTACTCAAATATTTCAGTTTTGGAACTGCTTTCAAATAGTCGGAAATAACTGTGCCAGAAAGCAGGAAACAAGTTGTGTTGGAGTGGGATTCGAACCTAGAGATTCTAATCCGGAGTCCTCGAATCTACCACTAGACCACAACCCGGTTATATTTTATATGTATTATTGTATTATTTATATTTTATCAACAATTATTACCAAATACTATTTGTGGTTAACTTTAACGAGTTTACAGAGCACGTTTTAGCAACACCCTTAACGCATGTTTTTGTGAGTATAATAGCCTAATATTTTTCCAATAACAAAACGTGAGGTCAGCTGTTTAAAGACTACCTCGATTCCGGAGCGTTATGGGAAAAATTATAATAATACAATGTTTAATTTCACGCCAATGTTATTTTAACGCTACAATTTGCAAAACGTTTTCCGAAAAGCTTATTTTTAATAATAATCGCTTGTTTTATGGGTGAATATACTTTTATAGCAATTCAGGCCATTCAAACTTATCTGAGGGCCTTGTATTAAAATCTTAATTACCTATCCGTATCTGGCGCCCGATCATGAATCTCGATAAATGCGAAGATAACCCAATTTTCTGTATTTTCTTATTATTTTTTTAAAAACATACTTACAGGTTTTTAACTAAAGTAAACGAATAAATTAATATTTGGTTTTTCTTATAAAAAAAACGAATTTGTTTTTATCGATCATGAAGGTAGCTCTAATCACGATTCTAGTCTTGGAGGTTTCGTCACAGTAAACAGAGTACATTTTTAAATTACCTAACACAGTAAATGGACAAACAATGACTAAAAGTTGGTATATTTGAAAGTTTGTAATGTCAATACATTTGAGTTTAAATATCAATAAATGTCCAAAGATTTTTTAAAATTATTACTAGTTTTTAAAAAAATATAAAAAAAAAAAAAATTGTTTACAAAGAAATACGTAAAATCACATATACATTAGAAAAATAAACTAAAATCCCACCAAGGCTTAGCCTGTTTGTGGGTATACTGTGAAAGCCAATGTGAATGTGTTCACACGCTTTCAAGCAGCATGATTTTTAATTGGACACACAAGCTTAAAGCAAAGCTTGGAAAGACAAACTTGTAAAATTATTTAAGGCTATGAATAAGCGATGCAAAATACTTTGAAACTGATATTAAAAATTGAGGTTTTTCGGACGTTCCATTGAAACTTCAACATTAATGCTATACTCCCTTGCAATCTTAATATGAATACTGTGTACGTAGAAGTAGTTTGTACCTAATGGAATTTTGAAGCGAACGTATAAAGTTTTGTAAAAAAATACATCTCTTGAATTAGGAAATATTTAAAAAAACTCGCCCGAATCTCAAATTTATTTATTTATTTTTTACAAACAAAGATACGTATCACCTACTTCATATTAATAAATCCTTAAAAGAATTCAATCAGTTACGGTACGTAAATTTATAATAATTGATGGAATAATAAATAATTATATAAAATAAGTTTTTGTGCAAATAATTTTATTTAATAATTCTCGTTAGTAAATATGTATTTACATGTTTTAATTTAAAGCGTTTCTTTTACGAAAAAATATAAACATAATTTGCATAAAAGTTCGTAAGTTTTCACAGCCTTCAGAATACAGATTGTTTTTCTGGGTTATTTTGCCGTGTTTGTAGACTTTATGTTGCCCACAACACGTCAAAATCGTTGCCCTAAGTCCATTATTTAAAGAATTGAATACATAAACGGTTTTCAAAAAAGTAAGAAGTGTTTTTCTCGGGTGATAGCATCATAATTTATGTTCTTATCTCTATCACATAAGTATCTTTTTTCTTTTATTTTCTTTTTTGCCTTTATTCTTGCGCGATGTTCTGTCGTTGATAAAACATAATAAGTTTTTCGTGCGAATGGACCGTAGATTTATCGCTTTAGTCCCAAAACAGAATATCGTTTAGCAACATGAAACCAGTCTAATTTAAAATGATAAATAATAATCCAAACTTTCGGCCACCTTGAGTCCTTTTTTTCCCATTTTTTATTTTTCATTTAATTTCACTCATTAATTCATTTTTATTGCTGTCATAAAAAACAGTAACAATAATAATAAACAGTTTATTAACCCTTTCATGTTATTTTATTATTTCATTAATTCATCATTATTTCCTTTTTTTTGTTGCGTGATTTTTTGTTTGTTTTAGTTTTTACTAATCCATTTGTTTCTCCTGTTTATACGCTGTATCAACAATGCGTGGATTTGACTTGGGAGGATGCACAGGAGCTGGTGGACGATCGCTTCGCCTGAAGGCAGTTTGTGGATTCCGTATGCTCCACATATGAGCGGATATGGTATAATGAAATGAATGAATCAACAATGCGATGATGAGATTTTTTAAAATTATTATTACTTTTATGATCTAAATTGAAGTTTTACTATTTTATTTTTCGGATGTGATTTTTCACATAAAATATTTTTATGCGATACCTTAGATTGGCACTGAAGCGTAAGACTGATCATCTTGCCTTCATGTAACAAATTATCAAGATTCACTGCACTTGCTGTTCCGATGCAGTGCCCTATGCAAGTTCCTAGTAGTAGTGTTAGTATTCTTTTTCTGTAAAATTCCTTACTATATTATGACACAGCTATATCCTACTGTTTGAAAGTGCATAGTTCCAAATTTTAAAAAAAAACTATTGGAACGCAAATACCTTTAAATGCATTAGGTCATGACTTTTTTTATAAACAAATAACAAATTCTGATAATACGTGACTTAAGAGTTTTTTCTGGGTTGGTCTTTTACTGTATAACGCAACACATTTTAGGGTTGAATTTCTGTTTGCTGGTGGATAATTTATGACACATAAATTAGCTAACAGTCATCACCAGTTGTGAAGTATTTATTGTTCGTAACACTGGTCATGTTGGCATTACTACTCGTCCGGTTAACTTCTGACAGATTCTGTGTACTACTTAGTTCGCATCAGTTACAAGGAGCTACCAATAGTTTATCGAGAAACCTAAATTTAACTATCTGTTTTAACCGTATTATACATTTGTATAATCATTTATAATGTTTATATTGATGCTATATAAGTAAAATTAATAGTATCTACCAGCGATCAAATCATGTTTGTTAATAAAATACGCAGGTTGTAATAAATTTTAAAAAAAATTAATAATAATAAATTGAAGCTACTTAATCTGTCGTAACTTTTTATTTAACGTAAAATCGAGAAGGCAAGGTGATCAGATTTACGCTTCACGCCAGTCCAGGGATCGCGTAGGTGCGTAAAAATACATGTTTTAATAATTTTTTTTAGCCATCATTAATCGTGACTTTTACTTAATACATAAAAAAGATCATACTCGTATGTACACATGTGGTTACTTATATAAAAACTTGTATAGAGGAATTATTTTATGGCGACATAAATATTACAACACAATATTATACGTCTAAATAAGAATAAAAATAAATAAATAAATAAAAATAATTATATAAATAAGGCATACATTTGAATAGGTGATGGCCCAGTGGGTAGCGTCGCGGTCTCTAAGTCCAGAGATCGTCGGTTCGAATCCCCACTTCGACGCTACTCGATTCCTATTTTCAAGCACAAGCACTTAGGCTTTATTGGAAATAGTATCTACAAATTGAAATATGTGCAAAAATCATATGATTGCATAGATTTCTTTTTTCGATTAAAAAAAAAAAAAAATGTATGTATGTAGGTTGTAGGTATATAAAAAAATTGGAATAAATAACTGTAATACAGTTTCCACAAACTGCCTCCAAGCCAAACGATCGGCCGCCAATTCCCGTGCATCCGTCCAAGCCAGGGACGCATCCCGCAGCTCTGACCCAAACTGCCGACGGATTGTAATGGCAAATTAAATAAACATTTCACATCGAACTCGTCGGGAATCTAACTCGCGACCTCATGCACGGTAGCCCAACGCGCTTACTACACCACCACGAGGCGGACGTAATGTTTACTGCTCATTTACCCACAATTAACCACACTTCAAATTTTCACTCCATTGCTCTTGCATTCGTTTTCTTATATCTGCTGAATCATCTCTCTCCGTGAAGCCGACTGTATGTCAGTATTCGGTATGATGTACGCTTCAAGTTATCAAGTAGTTGGTAATGCTTGACGTGAGAGCTTTCCCCTTCTACTTCATGTTTTCCTGGTATATAAATTTAATATGGCAACGTGTCTTATCTTTCCCTGACAGTTCATCAGAAAATATTAAGAACGTATATCTTCCATTTTCGCCATATTCAGAACGCCGCCGCTGGAGAAAATTCCACCTAGAAAATAATCCGTGTACATTAATTTTGAATTGGAGGCATCTTATTAAATTAATGTTGCTTTTATTGAAGCCTTCACCGCATGAAAGTTCATTTAAGTTTTATGTACTGAAAAAATCTTACCACGCATTTTCATATGTTCATTCTTTTCGTGGTTGGCGATTACTTTCCACACTATAGAATATTTAAAACAAACAATTTTATTACAACATTTTGGGTGTGTTCAAATACTTGTACCCAAATCTGGGTTTAAAATAAGCGGAATAAGGAATGTTGTAGTACGTCAAGTGGCCACTTAACCCAGCCAATGTCGGGTCCATAAGCCCTGTAAACGCTTGAATATCCATATTTACGAATTTGAAAAAAAAAACCTCTGCTTCATCTCTGTAGAGATATAAAAATGAAATATAAAATATAAAAATAAAAAAAAACATTTATTTTGTGACAATTGTTTCGCCTTGTTAGGGAGTTTAATCGTATGAATTAATCTCATTAACAGTGAGGGAACGTTATTATACAGGTACAATAAAAATTGTGTATTACTTTATTACAACGCCTACTATCTACTACTTAAACTTAAACGATGAATAGATTATGCTTTATGTCTTAGCAAACGTTATCTTTATCTTTATATAAATTCTTTGGCAAATGGATTGTAAAATTACAGTATCTTCAGTCTGATTAACGTAATTTTGTTCCTGTCCTTGTCAACACTCGCCATGACAAGACATCCTGGCATTTAGTACAGCGGAAGACGCTAACGACGTACTTTGTGACGGCAGATTTGGGGGCATTTCTCAATAAAAAGATCGATGTTTTGCGTCAACGCCGCTAGGTAATTATCACCTTAGAGCAAACGGAAATGAAACAGCGGAAACCGGATGTAGCGGGGCGCAAAGCGCGGGAAGCGGAAGGGCGGGACTCCCCGAACGATTCTGTGGCGGCAATCCAATTATGGGAAGTGCCATCATGGCCGATCGCCTCACTGTGTGTATACCATAGCACCACCTAGCGACCCCGTGCGGTACTACAACAAACGCCGCCATTTTGACTAGTCGCGTCTTGTAGTTTGAATTTTGAGCAGCAGAGAGCGCTCTTACATAATTCCCTATTAATCAATTATGATATAGGGTGGATGGTGGATGCTATACCTATTGGACACCTAAGAAAAACATTTTACAAAAGAAAGTATTGTTGGAACTATAATTACTTCATTATAATATTCAATATTAGTGTTCTTTATTAAGAAAATAAAACATAACATTATTTTTGTTTTTCTAATGTTATGTTTTATTTTCTTAATAAAGAACACTAAAAAAAAAAAAAAAAAAAATGAATTTTTTGGGGAGAAATTTAATGGCCTTTATAAAACTAATCGAAATTAGTAAAAGACTAATACAGTCTTTCAAACATTTTTTTGTTTGTAAAAAAGCGTGTAGTTTACAGTAATTGGTCATATTTTCATTTTTTTATTGCATTATAGGCTATTTTTTAATTTGTCAAAGAAATATTTACAATAATCGGCGTATGTACATGAGAAGATGTATGAATGTAGAGGAAGCAAAGGAAGTCTGTCAGGACAGAGTGGTATGGCGTTCTATCCTCTCTGCCTACCCCTACAGGGAAATGGCGTGATGGTTAGTTAGTTAGTTAGTTATATTAACAAATACTGAAAGATTCAACTTTTCCGTAGTTTATGCACGGTGCAAAGCTTGAATAAGTTCAGAGTTGTGAAGAAAATTTTTCCTAGTGTCAAGGGCTAACAGGATCATGTTTTTTCACAATTTTGAGATTTGCTGTCAAATACAATGTCATTGTCAAATATTGCCATAGAAATAAAACAAAAGGATGAATTAATTTAAACAAAGAAATCACTAATAAAGTGCATATTTCTGAAAGAAGTAAATTCCTTGAGTGGGCTTGTTTTTTTTAATCTAATTTAGGGTGTCCAATCATTATAACATGTTCAATTACTATAGCACCCACCTTAGTTATACGCAAATTAATTTACTTGGTGTACGAGCTGCAATACATCAATGGCTTATTTCTATTCGGAGAGATGAAAAAATACACATTTTAGTAGGACGTATAAAGCATAAGGCAGTGCATTAGTTATTTATCAATTAAATCACATGCAAAGAACAGTTAAGGGGGACTTATTAACACTATCATACATTTGATTTTTTAAATTTGTGTCCGTAGGTACTACCCATAGAAAAATTGATATGGGTATGTTTAAAGAAGTTATTACAGATTCTCACAATATTTTATTTTATTTATTCATCACACGTGATACCGTTTTTTCCATATTATTAATTTACATATCTATTAGTACTCTTTGGTGTACCAACCAGTGTCCTTTACACCATTAGGTGCAAATAAGGGAAAGTGGTAGAAGAAGTAGTAGTAGGTACCCTCTTCTAAGTATTCCGACGATGACTAAATTAGATATTTAATTAAATTAGTTGCAAATCGGAGTTAACGCGGTTATCTGGATACAAGATTAAAAGAGAGGAATTCGCTTTATTTTTTAATGAATCACAAAAACCACTTCTCATGACCGCGGGGCGTCCCGACGCCGGCTCTCACAATGGCTCTACACGACGCGCGACGCCGAGTCAATTAACTATGTTGGGTCGGCGTCGCACGTCGCGTCGGTCACAGCCGTTGATGTGTATGAAATAATTTTGTGTTAGAAACAAAGCATAAAAAGAAAATATAAAATATTTTTTTCCGTTATCGATGTGTCCAAAACATTTAAAAAAATTATAGAAAAAAAATTAACTTAAATTTTGCTCTGTTGGAAAAAAGTTTATATTTTTTAATTTATGATATTTTGATTGAGATTCTGTAAGATTTTAATAAATTTGAAAATCACTTTCTTTTTACACCGATTTTATATCCGCACTCAATGGATAAGGGAAAGTAGTTGCAGTAGTATTTATTGTTCATTTTATGTTCAATTTAAAGCAAACATAGTGTGAAAAAATTTAATAAGAATTATTTGCGAAACAGTTGACTTACTTTTCTGAGTATAATAATTAATTTTACTCACAGAATTCTAGATTATTATTTCCTAAAACTGTGTGTCGGTATTTTTATCATAATTTTAGTTTGTGGTGTAGTTTTGAGTGATGCATTTTTATCCAACATCATTTACATTCTATTAATGCGTTTCTAAATATAGTTTATGAATATTTTTAATTCCAACAACATTATAGGTTTATTAAACAGAGAGTTCCAGATTAATATTGGACAAAACTTAAGTTTTTTTTTAGATAAATATGCTTATCTTAATCTCACGAACGTATTTCTTTAAAAGCACTTAAGATAGTAGATTTTCTTTCCAATGCTGAGACAAAAGTGTAGTTCTCTCAAAACTTTGATATCGGAAAGTTTTCGAATTGATTGTGATTCTGTATTTGACATAGTCTCACTTATTTAGATGAAAAGTCTCGATAAAGCACTCCGGATACTCCCCCATAGATAGTTTATAATACTGAAACTTTCCAATCGGCAAAGTTCACTGTGGTTTTAGTAAAAAGTGGTGGGAAGAAAACGTGTAAATCTTCACAAAGCAGAGAATCAAATTGACAATCAGAAAAGGATATTTCGATTTAAGTCAAAGTTTAAATTGCTTCGTCGCGTCGGTTAGCGAATTTGTAAATTCGCGTTCAATGCCGCGAGTCTTTGTTTTGCCGTAAAATTCTACAAGCAACTTTTAATAAGGAACCTTTTTAATGATCGTCATATTCCTATTTTCGCCGAATAATGAAATAGCTATTAAAAATGTACATAATATGGCCTCTCAAATTTTTAATAAAGATTCTTAATAAAAATATAAAATAATTTGTAGGTAGTATGTGTTTGAGTTTTATTTGAGTCAAACCTTTTTGAAAGCTATAGCTAACCCACAAATATTACAAATGCCTAATACATTTCAATATTTATACCTTTAACGAATTTTCGAGTAAAAACGAAAAAAAAATATTTTTTAATTAGCGTCAATGTAACCAATTATACTGAATAAATGTACGGGGATTTAATCATATTTTCGTTGAATGAAACGGTAAAAACGGGTTAATCAAACGCCTTTCTTATCTCAATTTGCTGTATGAATAGCCTTTGTTTCCATTTGATCTAAATCATAGCAAAAAATAAAATGGTTGGTAAACATTCGACCGCCAGCACAATTTTCTCTATTTGATTTTCCTATTCGTTTCACCCCTAACAGTTATATTTTTTGTGGAGTGATTGACTGTTTCTGAAAACTTCTCATGACTATTCCATTACTGACGGTTCTATTAAATCCACTCATCAAATCTCCAATTCTTATTAAACTAGACTCCCTCAGATTTATAGCGCTTCTAAGGGTTTCTCGTAACTTTGTTTATTAAGAAAAGTTTCACCGAAAGCAAAATACTTTCAGCTGGAAATAAACCTACTCTTAGCAAGTTAAATAGTACAGTATCTTGCGCCGCAGAGTACAATGTTTTGACGGGCTGCTATATAAGTAATTTTGACCCAGTAAAACAATTCGCGGTTCAAAAAACGAACAGATAACTTTATATCTACATTATTTTCATTTTATGTTTGACGAGAATAATGCACAATAAAATACCTCAATATAGGTAATAAACAGGGAAGTTATTTTCATGCATTGAAAATATTTATTATGTACAATAATGGCTAGATTAGGTATGCAAAAAATGCATAACATAACAATGTAATGGATTTATTGATGAAAAAAGGCTTCAAATCGTGGTACGGGACAAAAATGAACGAAACGAAAGCAAATGTTGTATTTAATCATAGAATGATAGAATCGGAAATCGGCCTTCTTCCTTACTGTATTACCAAAAACGTTGTTTGGAATAGCAGCTACTGATTAGAGCTTTTTATTTTAAAAAATGAGATCACGTTGTACATATTTTTTTTGATACTTTATGATTGTTTTGGGGTCTATTTACAGAGAAATCACAATTTATCATCTAAATCTGAGTTTTGCCAGATTAAAAGAATAAGAATAAGATTGTTTTAAAATAGCAATACCAACTACAACATATGTTCGTACTTAGGTACATTGCATATTTCTAAACAGTTTTGTTAGTTTTACTACGAGTATAGTGACACTGCTGAACTGTTGGACGGACAACTTACAAGTTCCGAGACCCAAGTTCGTGCCCACTCTCAGTACTCAGTTCTACAGAAGTTTGTTGTTTTTATTTTCACGTTTTTCTGCATTCCACTTATAGAGTTTCTAAACTAAAGACATTATTTCGAAGCGAGTTTGTTTAGGAAGATATGTAGCAAAGACACAATGCAATGGACGAAAACCACCTGGTATTCTTTGTAACTCATTTTTGTTATTGACCATTTACTTTTAAAATATCAGTAATTGAGTTATATAATACAAGTTGTATTACATGTACGTGGTGTAAATATTTTTAAAAAATGGTTAAACGATATTTAAGAATTAAGGGTTCAACCATATACATTATTTACATTACTGAGTGAGAGTTGAGAGTAAAGTGAGCTAAAACTACGTACAATATTTAGCAGCATTAAAGGCTAGTACCATTTTAACTGCTGTCGAAACGTACGAATCCATTTCTAAGTAAAAACCTCTCAGATATTTAAATTAAGTTGAATTATTAATAAAAGGGGGGAATCGTTTCGCGTGGGTGGAGTTAAAGGATCTTTTACCCAGGAAAAAAAACCTTTAACAGGTATCTTTATATCTAAAGCGGTAATATATATAAAGAGATTTAGGAATGCTATTCTGGATAGGAAGTCGGAAGGTACGATGTTCGATTTCCTTTCCCAGCAAGAGTGCTTCCTTTTAAACAGAACACGCTTCAGCGTTTGTCACAATTCTCACATTTCCACGTTTGCAATATTAAAAATACTTTTGCTTTTATTACGAATTCTTTAGAAGAATCTTTCACAACAAATCCACGCCTTATGACTGTTATTGTGATCGAAGCAATACATTGGAAATGCTTTGATTCGAAACGTGATCGACGAAGTGTGTGATCTAGCCGTGTAGGTATGTACCTTTATGTTATGCAGCTGAGATTTAAATTGCTAAGCAGTGTTCCTGAACCTAAAAATCGAAATCCGGAGAAATCGTGAGATTCATAATCGATGCTGAATTTTGTATAAAATATTAAATGTCTCGAAAATTTGCAGTGTAATCCCCAAATATTTTTAAAAAACCGGGTAAAGGTCTAAAAAAAAATAATTAATTTATCGTGAGATCTCCCGAATTAGATCGCCAGAGACACTTTGAGTCAAGACGCCTCTCGAGATGCCAAGTCATCACTGTACAAAACTCTTATTAGGCCAGTACTAACCTACGGTTCAGAGTGCTGAGCCAAAACAAAAAAACAGTAAAAGGATTTTTGACATTTCCGAGAGGAAGATTCTAAGACGAATATATGGAGCTGTACAAGAAAATGGGGAATAGCACTCCAGATATAACCAAGAGTTATAATATAACCTATACGAGGAACCTCCCATCACACAGTACATAAAGATAGGAAAGCTCCGCTGGGCGGGCCATGTCGCAAGGATGGAGGACATCCGACCACCTAAGAGGCTTTTGATCTATAAAACAATGGGCAGGAGTATCGGGAGTCCTAAATTAAGGTGGTTGGATTGTGTGGAGAAGAGCACAGCATCCTTGAACATTAGAAACTGAAAGAAGAAACCGGAGATAGACGCGAGAGGAGACGTTTCTTGGAGACGGTCAGGAGACTGGTCAACGGCTTGTAGCGCCAAAGATTGAATTGGATTCGCAGGTATTAACCGGTCATTTTAACGGGTTTCATTTTTGTGAAAAGATCTTCAATTAAGTACATAGGTATCTTTATATTTTTAGATAGTAATTAAGAGATAGCTTAGGTATAATTGGACGTTATTGTTAGACATTAATATTGTATATATTTTGAATAAGTATTTGTCTGTTGGCTGTTCATAAACCATATAAAACAAATTAAAAAAATTAATTATTATGTAATAAAATTAAATATGTTTTTCAATGATAGATATGATGTTTAGGATTAAGATTGAATGTGTTAAATTTAAATCGTCTTTCTTATTTGTCTTTTTGATTGTGCAATAAGTATGTAATTAAAAATGTGAATAATACCGGTCCCAAAATGAGTTTTTATAACTCCTGGGATTATAATACATGTATGTTTTATAAGATTTTTTTTAAGAAATAAAAAAAAAAAAAAAAAAAAAAAAAAAAAACACTTAATTCTATAAAAATGATAACCTTTTTTAGACCTCACCCCGGTTTTTATAAAAAACGGGAGGGTTCGAGGTCTGTTCGGGAGATTTTCAGACGTCCAGAAAAAAAGGGGAGATTGCAAGGTCTTTTCAGGAGATCGGGAGATGAAGTGAAAATTTGGGAGATCTCCCGATAAATCGGGAGGTGCGATAACACTATTGCAAAGCTAGAGTTATATATAATATACGAAATAGTATGTGGTGGAACAGTAAGATTTTATTATAACCCCAACCGAGGCCAGATTTTTTTTGGCCAGAAAATATGAAAAGTTTTAGCGTTTACAAGATGTACACGGCATTCACATATTTTATCATAATTTATTTGAACATCTTAATCAACTGGCCAGAAAGTCTTATAATAACAAAGGATAATAATATCTCAAACACACAGGCTTAAAAAATCATGTTTTATTATTCTTCAGCGTCTTAGCCGTAGCGCTACTGAAAAAGCTCGAGTTAGGTGTGTAAAAATATATGTTTATTTGTTTGTATATAAAATGATTGTAAAACAGTTGCATGTGAGTTGAAATAACAGGTTACAAATTTTGTAAATGCTTTAGATTTTTATACACCCTAAAACCTTGGTTGAATTATGAAAAAAAGAGGTTTTAAGATGGCCTACACTGGTAAATAATAATAATGATATTTTCGTCCATTTTATAAAAATGCGCCTTAACACGATTAATAATCTACCTTCCTCAGCTAAAAACTCAGTAAACCAAAGAGTTCTTAGATTTTGAGTAGTTAAAAGCATAATCAACACAAACCAAAGTCAACATTGAACCTAACAAAAGTTTAAAAAAATCAACCTTTGTTTATGAAACGGTTTCTCCGTAAAGCTGCGGATTTGTTTTAAGCAGTTTTTATTTACAGACGACAGAATTGGGTTCTTTCCGACTTTTCATTTCTTTTCTTCAAAAAATTATTGAAAAATTACAATATCAAACGTTTTTTTTAAAAAAAATTTATGATGTCATGAATTTTTTAGCGCGGTTTGAAATAGTGCTTTTTCAAATCGCTCGCAAAATCCTCCATTTAGCGCGCATGCGGTGTGACGTCACAGCAATATATAGGCGCTCTCTACGGAATGAATTTCACGCCTTCCACGGTAGACGGGTATGACGTCATTAGCCAATAACGGGCGTAAAAAGTCACTCGTAATTTCGTGTTTTTAAAACATAAATTTATAAATGAAAACAAAACTTTTTAACATTGTGTTTTATATCGTTGGAATTGTAAAAATATACTTTAAATATTTGTAGCGTTTTCAAGGATATTCATGTTATCGGGAAGAACCCTATTGTCCGCTAGAACTACGGGCGATTTACACTTGAATTTTTTGAGTTTGAATTTTTTAAACTTTAACTTTGAATTATTTGCTCATCTTATGTCTCAGACATTTTGAATACTTTCAAAGAAAAACCTGTATGCATAGCGTTTTCGTTCAAGACGTTCTTTTTTCTCAAAAAAAATGCTTTTTATATACAAGTCCGTCTAAATACTGCATCAAAACTTTTTTTTTTAAATACCTTTAATCATAAGCAAAAAAGAATTTAAATAGACCTACTAACTAACTAACTAACTATCACGCCATTTCTCCGTAGGGGTAGGCAGAGAGAATAGAACGCAATACCACTCTGTCCTGGCATACTTCCTTTGCTTCCTCTACATTCATACATCTTCTTATGCACATACGCCGATTATTCCGACTTTTCACATGTCCACTTTCAAGTACTTCGAACTTGGTCATGCCATGTCTTTTTCGGCCTTCCTCGGCTTCTACATCCAGGCACACTTGCATTTAAACTTCTTTTAGCCGTTCTTTCATCACTCATTCGCTCCACATAACCAAACCATCGTAAAAGCCTTTTTTCATTTTGTCGACAATGCTCATCTCAGCCTTGCACTCTGCTCTAATTTCGACATTTGTACACCTATCAAACATAGTCTTACCACACATAGATCACATTTCAACAGCATTCAGTCTACTGTCATCCTACTTTTTTCCAACACCACGCTTCACTACCATACACAAGGGCTGGTACCAGAACTCCGTTGTGTACTGCCAATTTTGCTTCTTTCGATAAGTTCTTAATTGCCACTATCGCCACCTAGGTACTAAATAAGTAAATATTCGTAAAAACACGTCCGTTTGAAAACTTGTAATAATTACGAGTTTAAAGCCAGTGATGAAAGCTAATACTTATAGTGGATAAAAATAGTAAAATTTGTTCTCTGCTACCAAATCACAAACATTTTTTTCATGAAATATACCCACACTCGCGTTTCACATTTGTCTTCAATAAGTTAAAAAGCGTTATAAACAACATTTTGAGTGTGTCCAAATACTTGTAGACAAAAACTGGATTTCACCCATTACGGGCTAATGATTACAATTCGACATCTCAACAGAGACGAGAAATTTGGATATCCATATTCCCTTCCAAATTTCTCGTCTCTGTTGAGATGTCAAATTATATTTATTAGCCCGTAATGGGTGAAATCCAGTTTTTGTCTACAAGTATTTGGACACACTCAAAATGTTGTTTGTAAAAAAAAATAGCTGGTAAAAGTTATAAGCATAACAAATTGAAGATTCATCTTCAGGCGTTTCCTAGTAGGTGATGTAATTCGGTAGGAATCTCACTTGCAATCATAAAGGTTTCTGCTAAAATGCTTAGCAATTTTCTCAATGGATGACAGAGAGTGTTCACATGTGAAGCGTCGCGCCATTTTATTGTGTATTGGCAGATATGGATATCAAATACTAGGTGAAATGGGGAAGGTTGTAATACATCAAGTGGCCACTTAACCCAGCCAATGACAGGTCATAAGCCCCTAAACGCCTAGATGTCCATATTCCCTTACAAATTTCTCGTCTCTGCTGAGATGTCAAATTGTAAAAAGCGTTTCTTTGTTTTTTTACTTCACGTTTTGATTAATAATTTTCCTACAACTACAACTATTTTCTTTGTGTATTAGAACAAATAGAAGCTCCCTTTCATTCGTTTGAGGTCAAAAGATAAACGTGTTTGTTTGACTTACCGAGTGTTTTGTGAAAGATGGTCACATGTAGCACACCTCCCTTTCCGTAGTTTTCCCATTACATGTTATGTATAAAAGTTAGTCCTGGTTATTTCATTTGTTCACTTAGCCGAGTTTTTCTTTGTTAATTCGGTCGCCTATTGTATACCTTTCTTTTTGTCTCCAATGAGTAATGTTACATTCCCTTTTTTGTTTTTTGTGGAAAAGATGTAGGTATTTACCTTTCTCACTTGTAAACTTTTTGTAACTATTATTACAGGGATTGTACGAGAAAAATTCACGTTCAAAATATATTTGTATTATTTTTACATTAAAATAAAGAAGTTTAGTAAAAACCTGTTTGTTAATATGATTTTCATCGAAAAAGTTTATTTTAATAAGCTAGATATTCAAATTTTGTAAAGGGGGGTAGAATCTATCGTCCATGCGCTCAGTAGCTGCAAGACAAGAATCTATCTCCCTACACAGTTATATCCGTTTACACATAATCCATCATTATAATCTACGTATGTATTGACTTAAAAATATTTTTTATATCATGTATTAATGTCCGTCTCGTGGCATAGTGGTAGCGCGATTGGCTACTGTGCATGAGGTTGCGGGTTCGATTCCCGTAGGGGGTCAACATGAAATATTGATTACGTGATTTTCATATTAATATTTCATGTGTGATACCTTGGACTGGTTCTGAAGCGTAAGACTGATCATCTTACTTCATGGAGTAAAATGATCAAGATACACTGCACTTGGTGTACCAATGCAGGGCCCTATGCACCGTTGGGTGCGGATAAGGGAAGTAGTAGATCATGTATTAAAATCTGTTTAAACTGTAAGAGGCTAGAAAAAATCCCAATCGTCCATGCGCTTGGTAGCTGCAAGGTGTTGAAATCTAGTCTCTTTATTGTACAGCGCTCTTGAGGCGATTTCTCGCAAAAATAGTAGGATATTTAAAAAAAAATTATCACTAAATAATATTACTTATAAAATACGTGTTCCAATGCATAAATTTTCAAAGTTGGATTGAAAATTCCATTATTTTCAATTCTCACTTGAATAATTCTTTGTTGAGATTTTTTTTTAATGCTTGAAGATTTTATTCACTCTAAAATTGTTTATTGAGAAAGTAATCACAAACGATAGTAGGTATTAACAATTAATATACAGAATTATAATTAAACGATAAATATATGAAGAAAGCAGAATGTTTACAGCAAATTACATGTTGGTGTCACAAAGGCCTTGGTCTAGAAACTTATTATTATATTATAGACGAATTTAATTACATTTTTCTTTCAAAGTAATATTATGTTTGACCTATTCACCTTTCTTTAACCTTAGACGGCATGAAATAAAGCTTGTAGGCTATCAACCACATTAAATGTATTAAATTTAATATTGTCTGGCAAAAATGTTTTTAACGTTTTGGTCATTAAAATCGAACTTTTTCATTTTCGAATTATTTACTTTTATTCAGTTACAGCTGTTTCACCTCGCTGGGGCGTTTTCACAACGATAATGAAAAATGAAACGCGATAAAATGCCCTGTCAAGGCAAAAACAGCTGTCACTTAATAAAAATTAAACCAATGGGGCCACAAATATCTAGTTTGACTTTAAGTTATATGGAGATATAATATAAAAGAAATGCCAAGTAAATAAATATTTTGTGGTACCTATTAAGTGGATATTTCTTTATTGATTCGATTTTTCAATACTTATCTTAAGCATTTTTTTCAATTTAATTATTTTGTTGCCAAGCTAGCTCCTTGGACTGAAAATGATCCGTAAGCTGACCATCTTGCCTTAATGTTATTAAGATGAGCAACACTGCCTTTGGTGTACCAATGTAGCGTTCTATGCACTATTAGGTTCGAGTTAGATAAATTTAAAAATCTCGAAATAATTATAGCGTGGAAGAAAATAAAAAATTTAATTTCCAAGTTT